>CM076583.1:17630305-17854215 GCA_034641835.2 Pinus albicaulis
CAATGAAGACATGCAATGTTCGAATTTCAAGATTGATGAACCAATACAAGAAGTTAGAAACTACAACTTTGATTCAATACTCTGTGTCCTAACTCCAGGAAGGAATCTAGTTTGTAGTACAGAACATGGATCGTGTATTATCAATTCTTAATTGACAACAACTAAAGGTCATCTACATCATCAATTCCTTCCCATTTTGTGTTTTTATGTTATATTCCTTATAAAAGTGTCAAATTTCTCTCAAAGTAAGCAACCACCGAATAAAATAAAAAATAGTTGAGATATGATTGAGAAATGGTCATTTATTTCTTGAAAGGATCTTCACAATTTCTTTGGTTGTTTTTCATCTCAAGAAACAAGAAATGACCTAAGAAACTATCATGATGTAATATAAGAAACAACACCGTGCAATGGCCATTTTCAAAGCCAAATTATGTCCATTGAGGACATGGCCTTTATTTGGTTCCTGTTTCATAGGAGTTTCGGGTAGAAATGGAACTTTGTTGTACCATTTCCAGTAGTAAAAAGGGAAAACCTTCTTTTTTCCATGGGAAATAATTTACCTTTCCTTTTTCAAGATAATCTAAATCACAAAAAATATGAACTATACTGCACACATTCTTGGATAATGTGAAAGTGAAAAAGGAATACCCTACACAAGTGATGCACACATGTACACTTGAACACTAACATATTTTTGTAGTTGAAATGCAATGCTTGTTTTCATTTAAATGTAGGGTTTTTAAAGCAGGGAGAAATAATGGCTGCCAATTTAATAAGCGTTTCTTTGGGAAAAATTTAAATCTTGTACCGGGTGATGAAGATAATAGAGGGTGTTGAATCTTGATTCTTGACATTGTGTTTAACTTGAATAACTCAAATGATTATAAATATCAGTCGATGAGTTCTTTTTTCAAGTATGTCACTCAAAACTCTTATGTCAAAGCATTGTATGATGGCTAGCATTTGCTTGTTTCCCTTTCTTCAGTTCAATGTAAAAATTATATCAATATATTGGAGCACGAATGATAACTACAATTGTTTGCTCTGCAGTATATCCAGCCCCAAGATTATGAAAAGTTTTCTCAAGTGGAGCTATTTGGTTAGGCTGTAGGGTCAACCCTCTATAGGAGGAAGGGCCTGCAGTAAGAACTTACCATTTTGCAAGAGCTGAGGGCCAATGCTGTTCTGCAAGAGCCGAGGGCGAATGCTGTTCTGCAAGAGCTGAGGGCGAATGCTGTTCTGCAAGAGGTCAGGGTGAATGTTGTTCTGCAAGAGCTCAGGGCGAATGCTGAGGGCGAATGCTGTTCTGCAAGAGCGGAGGGCGAATGCGCGCGTGATATCAGACTTTAATGTAGCACACATGTACATTTGAACACTAATAGATTTTTGTAGTTGAAATGCAATGCTTGTTTTCATTTAAATGTAGGGTTTTTAAAGCAGGGAGAAATAATGGCTGCCAAATTAATAAGAGTTTCTTTGGGAAAAATTTAAATGTTGTATTGGGTGATGAAGATAATAGAGGGTATTGAATCTTGATTCTTGACATCTAGAGAGAACCCTACAGCCTAACACAATCCAATGGAATTGACCAAAAAAACCCCAAATAGAGTCAACCCTACTATAGGAGGAAGGCCTAAGAACTTACCATTTTTCAAGAGCTGACGGTGAATGCTGTTCTGCAAGAGCTGAGGGCGAATGCTGAGGGCAAATTCTGTTCTGCAAGAGCTGAGGGCGAACGCTGAGGGCGAATGCTGAGGGCAAATTCTGTTATGCAAGAGCTGATCAGGGCGAATGCTGTTCTGCAAGAGCGGAGGGCGGATGCGCGCGTGATATTAGCTATTGCCACTGATACGAAAAAATAAAATCATTTTTATGTAGCGTGCATATAAGTTTCGTATATGCATTTAGCGCGCATATCAGTGTCGTTATACCGACGGCGAAAAAGGCGTCGCTATTGCAACGAAGGTCTCCAAACGTCGCAATTACGACACTTAGACATTGTGTCGCACTTGTAGTCGTCGCCATAGCGACGCTTTGGGCCATAGTGTCGCCAGTGCGACGTCTTCCTCCAAACGTCGCAATTACGACACTTAGACATTGTGTCGCACTTGTAGTCGTCGCCATAGCGACGCTTTGGGCCATAGTGTCGCCAGTGCGACGTCTTCCTCCAAACGTCGCAGTGGCGACACTTTTTAAGTGTCGGTATTGCGACACCTTTCTATAAACGTCGGTATAGCGACGGTTTCGGGCGGGATGGAAAAAAGTTGGGGAAATTTCCGACATTTGGTCAAAAGCGTCGGAACCAAGTGTTGGAATTTCTGCCAAATGTAGTAGTGTCACCAACTGCAGCTCCAACAACCTTCTTTTTCTGTGGGCAGTTAGTGGCGGGATGCCCATGTTCTTGACTGTGAAAACACTTCACCTTAGACAAATCCAGCTTCTTTCCTTTAGACTCGGATTTTGAATGGGATTTCTTCCCCTTCCCTTTCCTTGCCTTGGTAGCCAAAGCACAATCCTCTTCATCATCATGCTTTGATGAAGAGCCATATCTGGTGTTCCACCTTAATTCCTCCTACACTAGATCCGATCACAGTCGTTCCCAATCCGATAGTTTTTCATATCTGTCGACAAAGTATTGATAACTATGCTAAATCTTAGGAAGTTCCAAGAGAGCCAAGCTCACCAAATCATCATCAACAACCATGATTCCCACACTCCCTAGTTCATCCTGACATTGGACAAACTTTGTGAGATACTTAGGAATATTGTTGCCCTTCTCCATCTTGATCTTTTTGAGTTTATCCTTCAACAACAATTTCCTATGGTCGTTGCTGCTTTGTAAAAGATTATTCAAAGCCTTCCACATAGAAAATGGAGTGGCTTTCCCATGGAGTATTGAGACAATATGGTCTCGCACACCTTCCAACAGAATCCTTCTCATCTTCGCTACTTTCTTTTTCCATGCGTCAAGTAATGCAATATCTGTCGAAGTGGGCTTAGGAACATCACTGTCGATGAATTCCTTCAAGCCATTATCTTCAAGCAACGCCTCCATCCTATCCTTCCATGAAATGTAGTTCGAGCTTCCCTCGAGTGCATACTCTAGCCACAAACCATTGAAAGCCATTTCAATGTTTACTCAACTGTCGGACCAAGAAATTCTTGTAGCAAATTCGAATTGTTTCCACCAAGAAACTCAGCTACTGCTTCAAAATTGCAATCTTCTTTGCTCCAATACCATGTAGAAATTTTAATATAATTATGTATTTCCTGGATTCTCCTGATCTATCAATTATATGCCACTGTTAAATACAGAATCCTTCTACTAAAATCTTTGGAGAAATTTAATCGCCAATTGCAAACACATGAAGAAAGATCAATCATACATAACACAGATGTTTTTACCGGGAGAGCATAAAGATAAAAACCCCACTATCATATATTATGTATATATCATGGAAAAAACTCTAACCCAAGAGCTCTCAGTACAATATACAATTGTCTCACACTGTCATACAAAAATTGGCATATTCATGCACCAATTTACTGCCTCCTCACAACCTGCCTCCACTGTGCAATCCCTACTGATCACAATTCCTGAATGAATGAGATACTTTCCTGCCTTGACTGTGAAATCCTCATTGGCATCTCCAATGTGTGTGTGGTTGCAAGATTTTACCCACTAATGTCACAACAGATAGTCAAACTATCCCTTTCACCTATCTCTCAACTGGGTCTCCACTGGATCTGACATGCATGTAGTTAACAATAGTAAATCTTCAGTTGCATGTGCGATCACTCCATGTGAATTAATTTAATATTTAATTCACTGATCTCTCACTAGTGTATATTTATTTACAACTAGCACAACTGAGTTTAACTCACTTAACTGAGTTAAACTACTTTACAACTCACATAACTACACATCCAACTTTGTTACAACTTTGAATCACTCAGTTACAACTAAGTCCACTTGCATGTCCCCCCAACCAACCTTAGAACTCAAAATTCCTTCAGCTAACTAGTTTTCCACTTCAGTTAACTGAAATCAAGTGATTCAAGAGAATAGATTATTATTTATTGTCTAATTATTATTAAGAGATAATAATAATCGACATGCATTCTATTTTAGACATGCGATCTATAAATACACTTCGCCCATGCATCTAAAAATAGAACCTCATCTATAAATAGAATTTTCTCAACCATCTATAAATATAATCCCGCTATAAATAGAATTTTATCACCATTCTAAAAATAGACATGCACCTAAAAATAGCTTGTGGGCCCCACCTAGTGTAGGTGCTTAATTTTCACTAGGATCACCATCTTGTTCAATCTCAACACATTAGAAATATCACTTTAAGTGAGTTGGACTAATTTATGCTTAGGTTAGGAGGATTAGTGTTTTCTTTTGTTGATGTTTTGTTTGATTTCCTTTTTCTCATTTGTTTACAGTTTTGCTTCTTTCCTTTGTTTGTTTCTTCTCAGTCTTAGGTCATTTTCCGCATGAGACTATGTTTGGCTTTTGAAGCAAGCATGGTGAAATCCAAGAGGAGAGTTGTTCTTCTACCAAAACTTGGATTTCTGTCTATTTCTCGTCTTTGTGTGAATCTTGCATCCTATTGGTTCATGATACTCAGATGGAAAATACGTTCCTTCTTAGAGAGAGTCATGGTGAAATCATGATGTTTGGGTTTTAACTGGTTCCACCTACTCTATGCAGTTTTTATATATTTGGTTTATCCTTGTCACTCTAGTCTAGTAGTTTAAGGAGGGGAGGAAAACCTTAAAAATTATGCCATAGGTGTACATAAACATAATTATCTGAAGGAACAATCTCTTCTGCTCTCAATAAGTTGGGATCCCTCTTCTGCCCCATGAAATGAATAAGTTATTATGCAAAGTTTTTTGAACAAATGAAAAAATGAAATAAAGGGTGAAATAAGAGAAAGGCTTCCTACATAGAGTGGTGAAGCAAGAAACTCTGTTAGGGTACTATCTGATGCAGGGATTCTGGGTTAAATTAGAATCCTAGCATATAAGCACAAGTATTTCGCCCAACATGAAAACTCTCAATCATTTTCCTTAAAATCATAAAAAATATTTAGCTTAAAATACACCAAAAGGAAAGAGAGTCATACAACAAACATACTGATATTAAAACAAAAAATATTTGGCCAAATATTACATTGGGTGGCCTCTTGGCTCTCGACCCTTCAAACCATCTCTCACTCTCACTGTACTCCTTACTGCTCTCAGTTGTCTTTCATCCTCACAAAACCCTCATATATATACATAAATAGTGAATTTATTTCACTCCATAAATTCCTCCACACAAATCTCAACTTAAATATAATTTAAATTTATTCTAGTTTTGGACTCAACAAAGTCCCGTATATGGAATTCCTACTCCCTATATTATCTACCTAATTCCACTCCACTCATATCCTTTAATTATTAAAGAATATTTACAAAAATCCTCACATTTATAATTTTCTCCTAATTTATTAAAAATAATCAATTTAATTAATAAAATAATTAAAATGTCTCACCCCCCTTATTACATAATTGAATAATGAAAATTTGGCTTGGATGCTCCTGCATCAGATTCCCCAAGTAGAGAAGTTTCCATAGACTCCTGTCTATGAGGTCCGTCGCTTTTCTGTAACAATGCGACAGCCACAAGTCCTGATGACTTGTTCCCTCCAGGATTCCATACTATGTTCTGTCGCTGGTCCTTCGAAGTATCAACTCGATGTGATAACTCATCGTCCACTCTGTCGATCAGATTCCATCGGCTTCTCCAACACTTTCTATCGTCAATTCCTCGGATTAATTCCTCTTTGTCAAACTATTTCATCTCCAACTGAGCTGAATACTCAACTTCCTACAATAGAAAATAATCAAGAACTCCTTCTTGATTACAACTATAGTCTTGGATTGATTTTATAGAAACAACCCTCTCGTATGGTACTGTACCTGCATTCACCAACAAACTGTTAGTTTTAAAAAGGTAAGACCTGTCGGTCATTTTTTATTCTTCAGGCATCAATCTCTCATCATCGACTTTTTGGACTTCAATAGATTCTGTTCTGAACTGCTGGCTGCTTCCATCTTCATCCTGCTGATTCACTTTTTCCTTTATGTCCCTACAGACATAACTCCCTTGCTGCTTCTGATATTCCATCTCAATGCCAAATAATTTCTACTCGATTTCTCTGATTTTGACATCATATATGTTAATGTCGTTTTCTATACCTACAGTTACATCATTATTTGAAAATTTATAACATTTATTAAACTCCATAAATGTTAAAACTATTTCATCTCTATCATGCATAGTAACTATAATTTCTTCTGGATCATGTTCTGCAAGTTTTTCTTCGCCATCAGGTTCCTTCAGCCATCATTCCAAAAACTCGATTTCCATACGAAATATTTTCAGCACTTCATCACTACCTTCACTCTTCCTCCGGCAATCTTCCTGAGTTGTCCTGGTTTCAGAATCATTACATTGTAAAATTTTGTCAGCAATTTCATTAAACAAATATATTTGTTTACCTCCTTGGAATTTTTCTTTGGCATTTCCATTTTGCTTTCATTCCATAACAACTTCAACTTGTTGTCTTACCCCGAACAAGAATTCATCTTTGATTTATTCCTGTTGTAACAAATCAATACCTTCCTTCGCTGAAAGGAATTCTCTACCAGACTTTACCTCAAGAGTTTCATTCTCCTTTGTGACAGTTCCATTAGACTGCTCACCATCTTTTTAACATCCTGCAAACATACATAAACTGTGAGAAAAAATGTAAGGCTTCATGGCCTCATCTATTTCTCTCACCAACACATCTTCAGATGCTTCTGAACTATCCCAATAGTTCATGAGATCTTCCTCACTGATTTCTTCACCCAGCCTTTCATCCTGTTCTGGGCCACAAATGGAAACATCCATTTTTCACTCAACCTCTCTGAGTTCTTCACAACTCAACATCTACTCGAGCTTCCTCAGCTCTTCCATAAACTGTATGTTTACCTGATTTTCCGTCTTTGTGTGTAGCTTCTTCCACTTCACCTTATTTCTCATGGTCCAACCATGTGTCTGGTCTTTCACATTTTCCTGCAACAATCCCATTAACAATTCAAGGTAAATTTTTATCTCAGCCTTCTCCCGCTCGTACTCTTCATCCGTCAATTGTTCACATAAGCCACTTAACTTGGCATTTTCCTTCTTCTCCCTCTGCTGTGGTCTTCATCAGATCTTTGGAAATGACTATCAACAGTCATCTTCCCCTTCTTTGTGAACTGCATCTGTTCACGTGTGGACTTCATTTAATCCACTTCTCAGCAATCCTTCACACTTTCCATTCATCAAAATGAAAGTTCTCCTCTTGCGCGTGGCTTCTCTTGGTTCTCTATCTTGGAACCAGTCTCTGGTAACTCTCTTGCTTCACTTTGCTGCAAACAAAACTTTAGCAATGCATGTGTTACAATAACCGATTTTTGGGTGTCAGGCTCTGCCCATCATGCACCCAATTACATTCAGAATTTGGACCTATCTTATGACTCTTTGACTTCAGACTTACACCAATTTTCATCTTGGATGAAAATACTCAATCTCAATTCAAACTATCCAAACTTTCATTTGACTCTAACATCTGTTTTTACTTCACGCTTTGTCCCAATAACAATGATAGTGGATATTTTGACTTAATTGAAGTTATACAATTCTTCAATAAACATACACCACTAATAAATTTTTAGGATGTAAAACCTTCACTTTCTTTCATACTTCATTCTTATGAAAATTCATCAGTTTTCCCTTATCATTTCACATGATACTGAAGTCTTTAGTCGAATTGCAATTCAGGTTTTCCAAGATTTATTTTAAGGTGAAAATAAATAAACCATTCAATCTTCAATGTTTAAAATTACTATCCTGAATTTCCATACCTCATGTCTTGTTAAGGTTATTAATAAACCTCTCTCTCTGCAGTCTCAATTCTCTAATTTCCACTCTTCTGTGTTGTCTTTGTCACTGCAAACGCTCACATACCCATAAGCTCGTCATCTTATTGCAAACATTTCCCTGCACTTTTATGCACCATGCAACATCAATTCACATCTCTTTACCTGTGTGTAGAGAACAAGCAACCTCTTTGATGTACAACCCATACATTGTGTTCATATTGAATATCACCTCCTTAAATGTCGTCATATGATGGTAAAAACAAAGGTTTTACCACATCAAGTAATTGTGGTGTGTTTTCAACCATAAACAAAAATCACCAAGTCTTCTCATTTCCAACTACAAATTTTGATCCAAAGTGATGCAATCAAAATTGTGAAGAATCCACATTATGCATAAAAAAGCATGTTTCAAGATTTCAATATACTTTAGCATGGTGAAAATCCACATCACTTAAAAAATAAAAGTTCACACACAACTTTACTGGAATTTCATTAAGGCCATCACTGTGTTATCCTCCATGAAATAACAATAAACATTATGATTTACCTATTGGAAATGTTGTCATTGATGGCAAAGGTAAAGATAGGAGCAACACCTAAACTATCCATAAGGCAAAAGAGATAGAGAGGTAGCAGATGAAACAGAGGAATTGAAGCAGAAGCAAGAGAGGAATTGGAGACAGGGCAGTGGAGTTGAAAGGGCCTGAAGGAGAGTAATACATAGGTTTATTTATGAATTAGGGGTTTAATACAGTTTTCATATGAATTATTGAGCAATTATTCATTAATTGAGTTTGTATGGCATAGACTTTGATTGAAGACTAAAACCCTGTGGTAAAGACTTAATATGCTTGGGGATGAGTTGGAGCATTGCTTAAATGGAAAAGGTGATGGCAAAGGACAGCAGCAGAAGACAACAGGGAACATGTACAAGGAACAGAGACAAGTAGTGAATTGAAGCAGAGTTGTCCAGATGACAGAATAGATTGTCCTCTTGTTTTCATGAACAAGAGGGTTTTGTAAGTAATTTCAATTAGCATAAATGAAGAATCTATTTAGTGGCTCTGAGGAGATGAGAGAATTGATATAAGTCTTCTTCCATATTTTTCGAAAGGATTGATCCTCCAAGAGAAAGCGGAACTGTACCGTACCTGTATATTTCTTGTGGAAGCGGGAGTTAGACCTTCAAAGTTTGTGAACATTGAGAACCTTGTGCAAAAGGGTAGATTTTTAATTCTGTGCACGATCGAGAAAACCGATGTGAGTTCGTAAATAAGGGCTTATATATGTATCAAGATTAGATGCGCTCTGAAATGAATCCATAGCATACGGTGTCATTCGATTTAACTCTAATCATAGAGCATTTTGAGTTGTACGAGAATGTGCGATAGTTAAAATACTCCAGGACGACTTCTATGTATTCACCGTTGAAAAAAGTTTGATACCCCTTAAGTTCTGAGCTAAATTTATTATGTAGGGTGCCGAAATGTTAACCCCTGTATGGAGAGGCTTTCTGAGAGTCCCAGTGTGAGTGTTATGGAGTAGAATGCAATGAATATTACAACATAATGGAATGTGAATGCAGCAAGGATGTAGCGGAATAGTTATATATAATGAAAGGAGCGAAGTATTAGAAGCAAAACTCGGAATACAAAACTCTGACTAATGAATAGTAAAAACGGGTTGGCGTTAGTAACCGGATCACGGAAGGACATGGAACCTTGAGCGAAGGAAAGGAACCACGAGGTGTGAACAGTGACAACGGAACCTGGAGTAGAGGGGTGGAACCATGAAATAGGAACAATGGACGCGGTTTAGAGTGAATCGGTGGTTTTCAACGCACCACCTTCGACGAGCAAGCGGTTTTCAAGAAATCAGAGCGATTCCAGAGAGCGAATGACACGTGGCATACGAAGGGATCCCAAAACCACTCACACTACGTGCCATCGCGCATTATTGTTCGTGCATCTTTGCCAAGTGATATCCGTCTGATCAAATGAGGCGGCGCGACGTGATAACAACCGTCGGATGGAGACGACCATTAGCATTGGGGCCCATACGCATGTATTAAGGTTTGCGGATTTAACAAAATGAAATTTAGTGGTTCTATTCAAAGGTTGCCTCCGAGTATTCCTGGAGCATTGAGGTTTATTTTAAACCATAGATTCTTCAAGGAGGTAAACTTCAGCATAAATTCGAAATTGCTCAGATTGGAAATTGGGTTAAGTACTAAATTGAGTGCAGGTGATTTTATGTGCAAGTAAGTTTTAATTATTTAAATCACCAACCCAGAAAATAGAGCATTGAAATTTCCCAGATCAACAGTTGGATTGAGTACAAATTTGCTGTATCCATTTTACATGCACACAGAAAGAGGAAGTATGAGGATTGACAAAGGTAAACAAAAATTTCAGAGTTGAAGAGATGTACAACAAAGGGATTCAAAAGTGCAGTGAACAGGTGGAATATGCAAATGACAGTGAACAAAGAGTATGTAGAACAGTTTCTTAACATCAGCAGGAAAAGACAAATCCAGTAAAGCCAAAATCCAGAAAAGGAGCTGAGTGAAATTGAAATGTGTAATTGAAAATGTGAATGTAAATGTTGTAATTAATTTTTTATTGTTTGTGATGCATTGGCAAGTCTCCGGTGGGAAAACAAAACTCCCATTGTAGTATTGAAATTAATGCATATTGTTATATTTTTCTGAATGAGCGGGTAAAATAAATGAGAAGGCAGAAGGCAAAAAGTCGGGACTATTCACTTCAAAATCCTCGAGGAATATAAAAATTCATGTGATGAACTATATATATAATATCAACTTGATATGCATAAAAGAGGTTAGAGAGAGTAAGGATAGAGAATGAAAATCATAGAAGATTGAGGTAGAGAAGATAAGAAGAGAGGAGCAGAAAGAGATGCTACTAAACAGAGCTGATATCTGAGAGAAATCAGCAAACATTTCTTGTGATAAATTGAGGAAGTTGGAGCTTCCCTATCAAGTTGAAGCTTGATAGCTGTCAGTTGCAGCTGACTGAGGTTGGAGCCTCTTGTAGGTTGGTGCCTGCAGAAAATTGAAGGGAGTTGGAGCTTCCTTGCAAGTTGTATCTTGCATAATTGAGGATTGGAGCCTCTTGTGGGTTGGTGCCTGCAGAAAAACAATGGTGAGAGGGAGTTGGAGCTTGCCTTTGCACCACAACAATAATAAGATGTGGTTTTCTCCCTTTATGGGTTTCCACTTATATCTGCTGTCTCTATCTGTGTTGCCTGTGTGCTGAGATGATTTATCAAATCTTCTTAATGTTTTTTGCTCTCATAATAAGTTTAATGTCACATTAATTTAATACTTGCTACAACATATTAAGACTGTTCATATACTAAGGTTGATTATAAAAGTAAGCTATAAATCAGCTGATGAAAAGTTAAAAAAATGCTCATGTATGTATTGAACTGATTCACCCCCCCCTCTCAGTTCAACTAAAATTCAACATTACCTTTTGTGCCCATATCACATTTACCACTGCTCTCTTTAGTTTCAAATCTCCACCATCTTCAGACCTTTCAAAATGAAACCCTTCTTTTCAAAGACACATCCATAAATCCAATGATTTCATGATCAACATGCCACATATATCTCGAGGCTCTTCTTCCAATCTCCACCGTCGATTTTGAATTTCATGCACATTAGATATATTCTCTCCAAGGCTGTGTGAAAACCCTTGTTTGGTTTTCAAAACTATCTCTTCATATTTTCACGCTGATTGCACAATCTTGAACAACATGTGAGAAAAAAAACTCAATAGTACAAACAAATAATTAAATTGATTTTCTCACCAAACTTCAAAACAATAATTCTCCTAGCACTACAATTCTCTTCACGCAATCTCTTTCTCACTTCTGACACCAAAATGATATAGATCTACAACAACTCATGCTTTGGAAAATTGTTTTAAAAAATTACCCACTTCTATGAAAGCCCAGGCTTATTTTCTTTCATAAAGAAATTGATTCAATTGTCACTTTGACATTGCAAATTCAACGCAACCATTTTCTTAGTACTATGGTTATGAGATCCATAAGGAATCATTACAACTATGCACCACCATATAATTTCAATTTAACCCCATAACTCACTTGCATTGCAAATGGACGTTTTCACATACAAATTTCATGTCTATTTCACTATAACAAACCAAACAAACCCTGCATACTTACACACGCATCGCATGAGCTGCATTATGCTTTCGCTTCTGGTAATTCATTGCAGACATTGCAACCACTTCAACGTTGCTGCTATGATCCACGCACACAGCAGGTATCCACGCTCATCTAATTGACGCGTTATGACACCACCGTAGCATCAGATAGTGTGAGCACGGTAGTGCTTTCCACCCTTGTAACCTGTTCACGTCTCGACGTAGAATGGTGATTCACCAATGAAATTCATGCAGCTTCCTAATAGCCGTGACTACGATGCCGTATGCTGCAACTTTGCATATGTAACAGTTTGGCCATTGGCTCATTACTCTGATGTGATGTAGCTCAAACACGGTAACAACTCCCAAGCTGTGGCTCGTCCATATCCACACGTAGACTTCAATAAAGTGGTAACTCACATAACATTCAATATTCACAATGATGTGGCTTCTGCCAATGACTATGCCCCTCACAAAAATGTAGCTTCACCAATGTCTACAGCCCTCGACTATCCATGAGAGTGTCGAGCCACTGGTTGGCAGAATCTTTGCTGTGGAACTTGGTCACAGTACTGTGTTACCACAGTTAACAATTATGGCGTTTCAACCATCATTGCAATGCTTACCGATTCCTCATTTCTATGAATTCAAGCGGATTCCTCCTCGTTGCTACGTGGACATAGCTCCATAAACTGGTTCTCCTTCACCATCAATTGCCGAATCCCTCACAGGCTGCTATTGAAAGATCTATCACCAACACTAAAATAATAATAACCCAGTACTGCGGAACAGACCTGTAGTTTTTCTTCATCAATCTCGTGTACATGTCCATATTTATGTCTGTTAAAGCTGCCTTTGTTTGATGCCATATATCTTGTCCGTGGAAAAGAGCAACGTGGGTAACTGTAGCAGAGAGTGTTGTAAATCCGACCCCATATGTACAGGAAAAGAAAGCACTCAAATGCAATTTTCCATAAAAATTATATGAAGCCTCATTGAAGGTGAACTGGCTTGTTAGCAATGTTCATGGATGCCTAGCACTCAGTGCTTACGCATTCACACAAAATTTTCAACCTCACACAATGCTTAATACGAATGTGGCAACATATCAAGCCTAAATCAGGCTCTGATACCAAATGATGCAGGGATTCTGGGTTAAACCAGAATTCTAGCATATAAGCATAAATATTTCGCCCAACATGAAAACTCTCAATAATTTTCCTTAAAATCATAAAAAATATTTACCTTAAAATACACCAGAAGGAAAGAGAGTCATACAACAAACATACTGATATTAAAACAAAAACTCTTTGGCTAAATATTACATTGGGCGGCCTCTTGGCTCTTGGCCCTTCAAACCATCTCTCACTCTCACTGTACTCCTTGCTGCTCTCATTTGTCTTTCATCCTCACAAAACCCTCCTATATATACATAAATAGTGAATTTATTTCACTCCATAAATTCCTCCACACAAATCTCAACTTAAATCTAATTTAAATTTATTCTAGTTTTGGACTCAACAAAGTCCGGTATATGGAGTTCCTACTCCTTATATTATCTACCTAATTCCACTCCACTCATATCCTTTATTTTTAAAGAATATTTACAAAAATCCTCACATTTATAATTTTCTCCTAATTTATTAAAAATAATAAATTTAATTAATAAAATAATTAAAATGTCTCACCCCCCTTATTACATAATTGAATAATGAAAATTTTGCTTGGATGCTCCTGCATCACTATCTAGGCTCGCTGGCACCAGATAAATATTTGTGTTTCTCAAGTGACTATGTTAGGGTACTGTCCAGGCCTACTAGCAGCAGAGAAACACCAAATATGAAAATAAAGACTCTAATATTTTTCTTTTACTTGCACATCTAAATACTCCTCATCCCCAATTGAAACAACTTAGTGTAACTTGGCTTGGTTAGTGTTCCACTGATGAAGAGGATGGAAGGGGATGTCTTTAAATCAGACTATGTGAGGGAGTTATAATAATCAATGAATTGAACAATACTTTCGAAAGGGTGAGACCATTTTTACACAATATAAGACTCATTCAGAGAGCTGGAGTTATACGAGTGTGTTGCCAATGTTGTTGCAACTACAACCACCCTCCAAAATTTTTCCATTGCCTAGATTTTGAAGCCTAACTTTATTTTCATAGGAGCTTACCTTGCACTAGTATCAGGTATCTATGCTTTAACTGATGTTTATATTTTAGTTTTTCTTGTTTTCAATTTCTCTTCACTTTGAATTTTTTTCTAAGTCACAAGCTAACCTCCTGTCTAAGTCTTTCAGGCTTGCCTCCAGTAACTGCGAAATTCATGGAGCCAGTCTTGACCTTCATGTTCAGAATTGTGCAATCATGAGTAGAATCCCATCCTTGAGATTGGGAACTGCGCAGACATGACATGCAACCCAAAACTGAGCCCAGAAACTGCACAATCAATCACCGAGCTCAGAAACTACACAAGGCACTGAGCCATGAGCTTCTTGTTCCCCAAAATTTTTCAATCCTTCCCGGTGATGTGCATGGCAAGTTTTCGCGGAAAAATTAGAAAAGAAAAAATAGCAAAAAGCATCCCTAAAATTTAGGGACCTATTTTAGTAAATATAAAGAAGCACACATGTTATTTTTGGAAATTATCGCCATGTGTCACTTTTTCCTTAATTTGTGGCATGCTCGTCATAAACCCTAATTTATCAAATATATTTAATCAACGCCCCTAGAGCTCATTCTCACATTCAATCTTGGATCTCTATCATTCCCGAGGAGATCAAGGAACCTTTGGTGCAATCACCATCACTTTTCTAGGTGAGTTTTGCATTTATCACTTTTAGTCACCTTTTCTATCGTTTTTTTCCATGTGGCTTGCATGAGTGCTGTTTTTATTGTTTATTTACATTCATGTTGGTGTTTTAACTTGCATTAGCATGTATAAGTGTTGTTTCAAGTTTTCGTTTGGCTTTTACAAGTGTCTCATCATTTTATTCATTCTTTCACCGATGGTCGCCATTGCGACTGTTAGCACTGGAATCAAAACTTGGATTATGGAAAGTGCCTAACCAGACACATCTTAATCTCAGGGGATATTTTATGATTTGGATTGGATTATTGGAAAGTGGTTGACTCTGACATTCCCTGAAAAGGTTTGAAACAGATAACTCTCTTTCACACATACAAGGGTACAAAGGCCTAATGTGGCAGTAAGGGTAAATTTGTAATCTGTTGGCTAGGAGAATATGCAAAAGGACAGTGGGTATATAGGATAGAATTCCATTGTTTGGATGGAGAAATAACACAAGATCCAAATTGATAATGCATCAACGAAAGAAAGCTTTTACAAGTCTTAGAAAAATTTCATTGTACACCAAAAGATATATGTTACAAGGAATGCTCATGGATAAATTACCACACATATATTATCAATAAATATTGCCACGAAAGGTTGATAAAATTAGATAATCATGCATAGATATATCATGAGACTAAAAAAAACATGGACCAACATTAATATCACAATCTGGAACTGAAAAATTCAGATATGAAAACACATGAGATAAGTATACAATACACACACCAAGCTTTCATAAGTTCTCAATAGTTATTATGATATATTATATATTCAAAATGTTTAACACGGGATGATCTTCAAAATACAACCAACGAACCCTTCTATATTTTCATTACACAATATTTATAAAAAATAGGAGTTCTGTATAGAAGCCTCCAATAAAAGTGGAAATATGTTTTTGGGATTTTATTACAACTCTCTACATATAGTAGAGTTCATCTAAAACATTGAAGAGAAAACTGAAATAGAAATAAAGATAAAGCATGGCATCACGAAGTTGAAGATGTCTGATTAGAGGTGGCTCTGTGCTCTCGTAGTTTTTCAAAAATTGTCTCCAAAAAAGGTGGAATCCAGCAACTGAAAGGAACACGTGTATACATATTTGCAAAAATATAGGAGTGGCTAAGCAACTGGAAGTTATCTGACACCTACAAAAGCTCATCATCACAGAGATTACATTCACTTCATTATCTTTAGTGGAATACTTGTGAGAATAAAACCAAAAAGCAACTTTTCTTCTCCATATACTAAATCCAAAAATAATAGCTACCTCTTTTGAAAAGGGTAGCTATATTCAAAAATACTAAATATAAACCAAAATGAAATACTCCTTCAGATTTTCAAGGCTATGAATATTCATTTATCAGAGGTATAATATGGAGGCAAAGATACTGATGGCTTCAACTTTAGTTACCCTTTTGTTTTACCTCCTCTTCTATGCTTGATTTTTCTACTGAGTCTTTTTCTTCTTGGATTTATTCTCTGGGCTATCATCAATGTTTATGATTTCATCCCTAAGAGAAGGGTTAGCAATGAGATTTCTTGATAATATGAGTTTGTTCTTAGGCTTGGTGCGAGGCCTTTGAATGTAGGGGTATGGAATATATATAGGCCTTTTTCCACCATGTATGAATCTGCTTGACTCTCCTTCTCCAAACTCTGACTGAGTGTACTCGGCATCACTGCTATCCTCCTCATAATATGAATATGAATGTGTTATAGTTTTCTTCCTCTTCTTTGCTGAAGAACCAATATATGAGAAAATATGAGCTAAGGTAGGTTCTTCCATTGTGATAGTCTCTGAAATTTTTCTTTTCCCCTTCATGAGTGAGGAAAAGACTTGTGAAAGAGTAGGCTCTTTAAATGAAATGCCATTTTTTTGTTGAGTCTCCCGTGTAGCTTCTAAAATAGGGTTTGATCTCATGGCTTCAGGGCTGATTTCCTATGAAGGTAGAACATGGCTGGATGTTAGGGCTTGAGGGATGACTTCCTCTGAAGGTCCCTCTGTCATGATGAGCCTTCCCCTGTGTTTACCCCTTGAAAAGGAAGCTTCCTCCTCTTTTCTTTTAGACACAATGTTTTTATCAAGTAGGGTCTCTCCTTGTTTAAGCTTATTTCTACACTCCTCCATGATTGACCTCAAGTTCTGCGGCTCCTTGGATAAACTTCTAGTGTAGACCTCATTTGCTGGTTGTGTTTTTGGTGTAGATGTAGTGTTTCTAGCCTTCTTGGCTAAGCTCCTAGTTTGCCTACTAGATGACCTTAAGGATGGGCCAGCTTGTGAGGGAGTTGATGTATGAGTAGGGTTTGACTATTTTTCTGGAGTTTTTAGCTTTCTAGACCTCCCTACTCTTCTTCTTGAATAAACACTATTAAATCCTTCATTTGTTATAAATTTCTCCCATGTAGTCCTTAATTTCCTTCTTAGGTGATAAACTATTAATATCTTAATCAAGCCTATGAGATATACATTATGAAGTGAGTAGCCTGAGGTCTTCTGTATCTTTCAAGACATTGATAATAGGGATCTGTGAAGTAAAAGGGTAGATTCATAGGTTTGTTACCTGAGATATGGGCTAAAAACCTCATTTGGTATTTGTGGACAGTTGAAAACCTACCTTCACAAGTTATGTGACACTGTATAGTAGCAATTACATGCTTCCACTTAGGTTTAAAGTATGAAATATGAATGGTAGGAGTCCAACCAATGTGTTCATGCTCAAGATTTAAATAAACATTTGAATCAACTTTAAGGAGATTTTTATTATTATTATTATGCCAAGACTCACCTGTTGCTGAAGTACGATTTTCCCTTGAAATGATGGTTTCAATAATATTGAAGGTTTGAGACCCAATACTAACCTTTTCTCCATCAAAAGTCTCAGCAAACTCTTGAGCCAAGAGTCACGACCGCATTCTCACCTAAAAATTTCCTTAAAAAATGATACCAACCTGCTGCCTTGAACTCGGCCTTAGCATGATTATCCAAAAAACAAGTGTTAGCTGGCTCATAACGATTCACATTACCTCCTTTGCCCATATTTATTGCTGTTAACCTAACCTCCAACGCATAACTGTAAAATGAGGAATACCCTCCACGAAACCCTAATTGCTGGCACCTGTTAACAAATGATTTTAAAATGGAGAATAAAACTATTAACTGTAGTTGTCACAAGAGCGGATGGAAGCAGGGTTATGCATGCCCTAGGATTTGGTGAATAGGAATGAAACGAACACATAAATGATTTAAAACTACTGCCAACTCATTTCACCAACTCCATCACATATCTTAATAATTTCTACTCTTACTGCATTTTAACACATATACCCTTTAGTAAGTAGCAATATATTTGCATAACCTTAGTAGAAGAATAATCACCCCTTTAATGCATCCTCCAATGAAAAAACAAACATACTTTAGATGAGAAACACCCCTTTGCCTTAACATGTCCTCAATCTTTGCATAACAATGCTGGTTTCATTTTAATAATGTGTCTTCTGCTTCCTTTTACTAATTTTCTAGGTAATTGCTACATTTATGAAAAAGACAACTTTTCCTGTAAAAATCATTGCTTTTGAGAAATATCGCTGCTTCTCATGGAAAGAACAACTAATCTTATGTTATTCCTAACATAACTCATGATTCTAATTTTTTGTCTTTAAACTTGGATAGGAAATCATAGTGAAAGAATAAGAGCCTTTTTCAAATGGAAACTCGTGACCTTAACCACTAAAAGTAGTTAAAAGACCTATTTAAAAGAGAGTTTACCCTATCGAATTTGTAACAGAAACATACTATTGGACTCAAAATTATTTTTGGATTTTATTAAAAAGTGATAAAGACTCATACAATTTAATCCTCTAGGGATCTTCACCATAGGTTAGGAGACAGGAGAGGATCAAAGACACAACTTACAACGACGACTAGACTTTGATTTTTTTTTTGAAAAATTACAGTGTTAAAAATGGCTCCTATTGGGGATGAAGTCCTCCCTGTGAGGCTTCAAGGACTGTAGATTCAGTGCCTTCAACTTTCAAGACTTTCAATTTTTAGAAGATAATGAGAGAAACTGGCTTTTATTGATTGTAATGAGACTGACTCTATTTACAAACATAAACACCATTGGGCATGGAGTCTAATTGAAAAAAACACTCCAGATATTTACAATGGAGAGACTGAATGACTCAACAGACAAAGAAATTTTTGAGATAATGACCATTGACTTGACCTCCAGTTAACTGATCATCATCTAAATGTTTAAGAAGAAATGTATTAATTTCTAGAACTTGAGCAACCTTAAATGGCCCAAACCACAAATTATCAAACTTACCATGCTTCCCATGGTCTTATCTTCTTTCATCCCAACATAATACCAAATCATATTCCTATAATATTTGTTGCTTTTCCCTTTTATCAAGGACAACTTTTACTTTGGCTTTGTACTTCTCTGTTTTGTCCATCAAGGATTCTCGACTTTGATGAATTTCTATCAATTGCGGCATCCTTCTTTGAATGGGATTTGAATTATCTATTTCATCCTGTAAAAACTTCATGACAGGCAGGGCCAAATTTAATGACATGACAACATCAACACCATAAACAAGTTGAAAGGGAGAAGCTTTAATTGATCTTTTAACACTCACCGTATCTACCCAAAGAGCACGAACTAGCTGGGTATCCCAATTTATTTTGTTTTCTGTCATCATCTTTTTTATAATTCTCACCAAAATTTTATTTGATAACTCAGCTAACCCATTACCTTGGGGGTAATAAGGTGTAGAATGAGTCAAATCAATATTATACTTCTGACAAAAATTGTTCTTCTTGGCATATTTAAAAGCCATTGCATTGTCAGTCACCAACCTCTCAGGGAAGCCAAATATAGACATAATATTTTCCAACAAAAATTTAATTATTATCGTGTCAATGGAATTTCTGGTTGGAATGGCCTTAATCCACTTGGTGAAATAATCTGTGGCTGTAAGAATCCACTTGTGTTGTCTCGATGATGGTGGATGAATCTCACTAATGAAGTCTAGTCCCCACTGTTGGAAAGGAGAATCTGGTTAAATGGAATTAGAGGTAGTGTGAGTAGCTTTTGCTTACCATCGAACTTTTGACATTCAGTGCAAGCTCTGACTTTAGCAAAAACATCAAAAAAAATAATTGGCCAGTAATAACCAGCTCTTAAAATCTTGTTTGCAGTAGCTTTCCAATACAAGTGTCCACTACATACTCCTTCATGTATCTCTACTATAAATTCTTTGGAATCAGCCTCATCTAGACATCTCAACAAAACTCCTACAAGGTATTTCCAATAAAGACGATTCTCCATTATGCAATACTTGACAACCTTCAATTTAAAAGCTCTCCTCTTTGATTTTTCCATTTCTGGAGGAAAAATGAAATTTAACAAAAGGTACACTATATCCTTGTACGAATTGGAATAAAAGATGTCAGGATAATCAATTGTACCTTCTTTATCTTTTCCTTCAACTATTTCCATATTCAGATTCAGAGCTTTGAAATTTGATTCTGTAATCAAGCGGGCTAAACCCTATCCTTTTATCAACTTAGTAGGTCTGATTTCAATGTCAAATTCTAGAATATTTGTCAACCATCTTCCCCTCCTACCATCTGTGTCAGTCTACAACAATACATCCTTGACAGTAATATTTGATACAAAAGAAATAATCTTAGAATGCATCACATAAATTCAAAATGACTTTAGAGCCTTCAACAACGCATATGCTTGTTTTTCAACCAAGTTTTATTTTAATTCAACATCCCTCAATGCACGGTTGGAAAAATAAATTGGCTGCTCCAAGCCTTCCTTGTTCTTTTGAAGTAAAACTGCTGCAATAGTTTCTTCAGAAGCATATGAAAAAGTCAAAAAATCGTTCTCAAAATCAGGGCTGATTAATACTGGGGCTTCATTCAAAGCAGATTTGAACGCCAAGAAAGAGTTTTTTGCTTCGTCTTGCCACCTTAACTCTACATTTTTATTCAACAAGACATTTATATACTTAATTAATTCTGCAAAATTTGGAACAAAATTCCTCAGAAAATTAATCTTACCCAAGAATGACTGTAACTCTTTCTTATTTCTAGGTAAACCAATTTTCGGAATTGCTTCAACTCTTCCTGGGTCAATACAAATACCATTTTATGTTACTACATGCCCCAACAAATTTCCTTATTGAACGACAAAGCATGATTTCTTTGCGTTTAAAGATAAACAAAATTTTATGCACTTATTGAACACTTGCTACAAATGTGTTAAATGGTTATGATCAAATTTTGAAAAGACTGTTATATCATCTAAATAAATGACAACAAATCTATCATTTTCTCCTGCAAAGGAAATATCCATTGCTCACTGAAATGTTGCACCTGAATTCATTAAACCGAAAGGAATCTTAGTGTACATGAAAGTTCCCTAGGGTGTAGTAAAAGTTGTTTTCTCCCTGTCCTTCTTGTCAACTGAAATATGATTGTATCCTAAATATCAATCTATCATTGACAATCTCTTTGAACCTATGAATTTTTGCAAAATATGATCCATTTTGGGTAAAGGATAGTTATCCTTCAGTGAACACCGATTCAAATTGCGAAAATCAACGCAAATTATGATTTCGCCATTCTTCTTTCAAATCGGGACTATATTAGCTATCGAATTGGAAAATCTTAGAGGCCGAATTATGTTGGATTCCCACATTTTTCTGATTTCTTTTTCAATAATAGGGAGTAGCATAAGATTGATATGCCTTATCTTCTGTGCCACAAGTTTTGATTCTTATTTAAGAGGGATTTTATGCTCCATTATGATTCTTCCATATGTCTTCAAATCATTGTAAGACCAAGAAAAAATATATGCATACTGCTTGAACAACTTGGCATATTTAGTTCTAGTTTCTTCAGGAGAGATTTAGAAACTCTAACATATCTAGTCTGATTTTCAGTACCAATGTTGCAATCAACTGTACTTTCTCCATCCATCTTGCTGTTAGGCTTCAAAAAGACATCATTATTGTCAAAAAACTAAAGGAACCAAGCCTTTAGGAATGAAGTTTTTTTTTCAGCTCAATAGTGTCTTTTCCAGCCAAAGTTTTTTTGAATGACTTGTTGTTCTGACTTTTAGTTGTGTCTTGTTCATTGTCAATTTGAATATCTGAAAACTACTCTATACATTCCAAAAATTTCTGAATTTCTTTATCATCTTCAAATACTTTCCATTGTTTGATATTGTCAGGAATGGAAGGTTTTTTTTTAATCTGAATGTCATAGGTAGCTTTGACATCAAGAGGGACCTTAAAATTACTAGCAGTAATGGCCAATGAATCTGCCATTTCATTTTCTTCTATGGAAACAGAATTCAAATTGAATGTTGGAAAATAATGTTCAATGAAATCCCAAACTTAATTTCTATAATTCTTCAGTTTTTATTTTTTTGCTTGATAGTTATCTCTCACCTGCTGTACCACCAACTCTGAATCACCAAAAACAATCAACTTCTCTACTCCCAAATATTTTGCTGCCTTCATTCCCAAAATTAGTGCTTCATATTTAGTAGTATTATTAGTAGTGACAAACTATAATTTATATGATAAAGTCACTACCTGCTGAGTGGGAGAAATAAGAACTATACTAGCTCCTAATCCCTCTCTTGATGAGGCTCCATCAAAATACAATTTCCAGATTTGTCCAACTTCTGAATTCTGCTCTTTTTAGGTGAGTAGCTACTATTTTTTATTAATTTCATGCTGAAAATGACTATCATAAGAAATAAGATGTAAAATAGATGATCCTAACTCCTTCTCTTCTGCATATATAGGATGCTTTGAGGGATTTTTCTGATCACTTATGATATAAGTCATTTGTGTTTCTCTATACAACCTCCTATATTCTCCTCCAAAAACTGGGATAGTGGCGTATGTCATATCCATTTGAAGAGTGCCTCCCAGATTTTTGGATCAAGATCTGGAAAGGACCATTCCGAATCTTGGTGATATATCAACAACTACTATGTCCATCACCAGACTCTTCATAGGAAGCTGGGTAAGACAAATTACCAAGTCTTTGATCACCCATAAACACTTGGCCCTTTTGTACTCAAAAGTGTAGAGGTCATGATATTGTTTGGTAATTTCCAGTCCTAATTCATCCATCACTTTCTTAGGCATCGGATTGTGAGAGGCCCCATAATCTAATAGACAGTTATGCAGCAATTTGTTATGAATGTTGAGTGAAAGATAAAAATGTGGGGAATTATCATCATTTTGATCTTGGACATGACTGCCTAAAAAGATAGTAGGATTCTCATCTTCAAGATTGACAGAATCAGGAGAAAGGGATGGCTAAAGCATACTTTTGAATGATTCTCTGTAAGCTGGATTTTTCAGTAATTGTTATAGCATCATTTTTCACCCTCATGTGAATAATGATTGTATCTTTGGCCTTGGGCACCCTTTTCCCCCAGACTTGAACAAATTCATAAAAAATAGTGTCTAAAATCCCATATGCGATTATGCCTAGACTTTTCCACGTATATACGCGAGTCCATTCATACTTTTCCGTGTATGCCATTTAAATCATTAAAAATATATATATAATTCCTTAATTTCGAGGCAGGGTGATGGTTATTCCCGTAATTCAACCACCCCAGGCTGTGGCCCAATTGTTTCCAACTGTTGAAACTACTTTGAGGGAATATAAAAGCCCCTCATGTGTATGGCCTAAGGGAGAGAGAAAATTATAGATATTTCAAGTCTGATATTCCCGTGCCTCCTGCACTTCCCAGGTATATTCAGGAAACCCTTGTTTCCTTGAGATGATGATCATCCTATATGACATCTTGTGTGCATACATCTTGGAAGAATCCTAGCGAGGTGAGGGCTGGACAGATCTAGAGGACGGTCTGTTCGAAGGTCATGGAAGGATTCGGGTGATCTCTCCACTTTTTTATTATTGTACATGCCATTTATAATGAGAAGAACCATCTTGTTCCTGAAATTCACGTGTTTGTATCTCTTTATATATGTGTAAAGATCATTAATTGAACATCCAGTATTGTTTATATGATATTATACATGAGTTACACTGACATCTAGGAACAATATATGTTGTACAACTAGTGTTTATGTTCGTTCTTTCTTGATTTCCAGGTTACGAAGGACGAGGAGTTGCTGGGGGTTTGCACCCCGCGGGATCTACATCAAATGTAGGACTTTTAGGTAAGTTCCGTAACTTGTTATATCTAGTTTTCAGCATAAAATTATAGGTTAAGTGAGTCCTTCTTGAATGGTATGCCCCTGATCTGTGAAGGTTTCCAACCCAAAAACCTTTAGAGAGTTATTTCCCAAAATAGAAATGGCGACTCCACTGGGGATCACATTCTTGTGATTTCCATTTTGGGTTGTTTCATCTGTCTTGAAGGTTTCCAATAGTTTCAATCACTTTTTCCAGTTCAGTAAATCTTTTTCCAGTTAGACTAAAGACCTGGTCTCTTGATCAGGCTTAACCTTTTTTATTTTTCCTTATTTACTTTTCCATACACACTTTTTCTTTTGCGCAGTCACATAGATAGGCTGTTTTTTGTAAAGGAACCCGTGTATATGCGAGTTTCCTTTACCACAGTCGCATATGCATGCTGGTTGCAAAGCTGCTAAAGCGCATATGCCTAAGTGAAATTTGAAATTTTTGGTTTTAAGCTTTTTTGGTCTTGTCTGCTTGTGGTGACTTGTTCCTGTAATATCTTTGAAGTCTCTGGACTGTGTTTAAGGTGGTTTCATGCCCTTTTCTCTCTTAATTTTCTGAAGACCGGCTCTTTTGGTGAAATCTTTGTTTATTGTGCTTGCAATTCTGGCTTGAGCACCAAGATCTTTTTCTGAAGATTCTTGGTTGTTCTGAGTATTCAGGACAAAGAGCTTTTGCTCATTTTCTTTTTCCTAACTTTATGAGTTGCTTTGCATCTTGATTTTGCCTATTTTTGCATTTGGTTTTCTTGATTTCATTGACTGGGTCTTGTTGCAATTTTTAAAGAGTCTCTTTTTTATTCTTTGGAGTTTGAATTTGCCACAAGTTTATGCTATTGTCCTGAGTCGATTTGTTGGGTTTCTTGTCTTCCTCTTGCTCATACAAGTCCCGCTACGAGAGTAGCACAGTTGGCTTAGGGCATTTTGTTGAAGTTTTTCTTGAAATTCGAAGTTTGCTTGACTCAGTAACTGGATAGTTTCTTGGTCTCTTTGAAGTCTCTTTTCTTTATAAAACTCAAAAGCCAAAAAAAAATAAATTTTTGTTTCCCATTGCTTTTGTTTTGTTTAATGGTTTCTTTTCATCTTTTGAAGCTTTGTTGAAGTATTTATTCATCGGTTCTTGACTTGATTAGGAAGGGAGTCTTTTTTTGATTTCGTTCTGTTATGTCAAGTATATTTTTGGCATCTTTATACATTGAGTTTCGAATTTGGAACTAGATTTTTTGACTGCCAAAAAGTGATTGAACCTTGGTATCATTAGAGATTTCTCATTGCTTTCTTAGATCTAGCATCTTAGGATTTGCATGCCATTAGTAATTTGCATTAGTTGCACATAAGAATTTTTAGTCTTTTTCGCAACTTTTTGAGGTGTGTGAAGTCTGGTTATCTGAAAAGAAAAGTAAAAAAAATAGTCTCGTAGAACCTGTGTAGAAATCACTATTCATCGAAAGGCAATCAGTGCATCTGCATATAGTTTGGTTTTCATTGGTTTCTTTCTGTGTCATAAAAACATCATCGGTTTCATTTCCATATGCCCTTGACATAAAATAACAGCCAATTAAAATAAGCGATATAATTTTAAAAAAACTAACAATTTTTGTATTAAGTGTCATACATCAACTAGCTAGGTTGTAGGGCCTTGGATTAGGTGAGTGGAGAGTTAATTCTCCAAGGCCACTCAAATTTTGAAACATAGAAGTTTATTAATGAGAAAAATCCAACACTGTTAGGTGGACTGGGAAAGCTCTCCTCCAGAGAGTCAAGCGCGAGGGAAAGTGCAGGCAGAGAAGAGAGATACCCCCTCTCCAATTTGCTGAATCTTGACCTAAGACCGTTTTGCCTTGTTGTTGATACGGATTGGTGTCCTTATTTGCCCATCCTAGGTATCACACGGTGACTGTGGGGGGGAATACCCATGGTACCTGAGGTAGATGTTGTATTACTTCCAGCAGTGCTTCTGGAGGGTGCCCTTACGAAGCTTGGGTACTTGCATTGGCAAAGGCTGTTGTTAGGAGGTCAGCGTAACTGTTTCTGTTACCTTCGTTAGTAGGTATGGGTTGTAATTACCCCATGCTACTTTCGGGAGGTCCTATTTTTTGCTTTCTTGTATTTTGGTTTCCACTCCTAATCACCCGGAGCGGAAATACCAGAAAGCCGCTTGCTTGGTTGTATCTTAGGGACTTTGTAGTGAGTGCTCTTTGCTCTTAGCTTGCTTAGATTTATACTTTTTTTAGTCTAATAAATATTTTAAAGTGGTTGACCGATCGCTTCGTCGATCGAGATGGCTTCATGGGTTGTCTCCCACGAGTGCCGAGCCTTCTTGAAGAAGGCATAGGAGTAATTAAGAAGGCGATTATCACCCAGTGTTATCAGACGCAGCAGAGAGAGATCCTCTGTTAGGGCTTGAAGTTTCTGCAGCTGGTTCTGGTATTGGTGTCAGTACCGAGAGGAGTACTCCACTCACCTCGAGAGTTTTAATTCCAGAGGAAGTACCTCAACCTCCTGAATCACTTCCATCTCCTCTTCCTCCTAGTTCTCCGTTTATCATCGAGTACATCGGACCTGACTCTGAGAGACTAGAGAGTCCTTATCCATCACATTCTTACCTTTCTATGGCCATGACTGGGAACGCAGCTTCGGCTGTGAGTGCTACAAGTATTCAGACTCCTTCTAAATTTGAAGGAGGAGGCACTATTGCTATATCTTCGATTGCTTCTAGTGATGTTGTGTTTGGCTCTAGTTACACCCAAGCACATGCTTCTCAATCTGGTCCCTTTTGTTTTGGAATGTCCGTTAGTGGGATTCCTCCATTTTCCTTTTCTACTGCTGCAGCTGCATTTGCACCCATCTCCTCTATGGCTAGTGGATCAAATTCTTTTCAAGGGTTCCCCTTTGGAAGCGGGCATATTCCTCATTCAAATCCTTCCTTAGGGTCTTTCCCTTTTACTTCCCAGACTCAGAATTTTAATCCATGGTCTGGAGGTCAAAGTTCTACTACCTTTACAAGTTGGAACCCTATCTTTATAGCAGTAGGGGCAGGGGATCAATTTATCATTGGACATCAAGGGAATGTTCCTTTCTCTTCATCAAGTGCTTATCAGGCTTTTTCTCATTTTTCAAATGCTTGGAATCCCTATCAGGGGGTTTCATCTTCATTCACTGCTTTAGTAGGGGGAACTAGTTCGGTTTATAGTAACTCCACGTTGGGAGGGGGTCCTTCTCCGAATGCTAGGTCACAAGGATTTTCCTATGGCCCAACCTTTTCTATGAACTCTTTCTGGCAACCTGGTGCCTCATCAAATCCAGGTTATTCTTTTCAGAATGTGGGGAACCCATCCTATCAGGGATGGAGTTCCCAGGATCCTCCTTGTTTACCATTTCTGGCAACGTTAAACTTGCCAGATTTGTCGAAATTGACCAATGATCCAATTCGATATAGTCTGGGGTGGCCTCCGGTCCCCACCAAACTACTTTCAGACATTCCAAAGTTTGAAGGAAAGAATGGAGAGGATCTGGCTAATCACATCACCACTTTTCATCTTTGGTGTTCATCAAACTCCCTGATCGATGATTCGATTAGGTTGCGATTATTTCAGCGCACCTTGAATGGAAATGTAGCTAAGTGGTATATTGAGTTAACTAGGGGTAGTTTTTCCACTTTTGGAGATATGGCTACTATGTTTTTAAATCATTTTCAGTTGTCTGTTCATTATGATGCCGGGACTGAACTCTTGGCTAATATTAAGCAGGATAAGGCAACCCACATTTCTGATCATATCCAGGAATGGTGAAGAAGGAAGAGGCTCATTAAAGCCTATATTCCAAACAAATTCCTTCTGGAATGGTTTTTGAAATCCTTGCAGCCAAATATTTCGAAGGACGTATCCCTGTCAAGGGTGTTTTCCGAGGAACAGGCTATTTTTAGGGCCCAACAATTAGAATTGATTTATTCTCAGTCTGGAGTCCTCAATAAAAAATTTCCTGATGCTCCTCACTCCAAATTGGACTTGTCCAAAGCAAAACCTGGTCCTCATGGTGATGGACTTATTGGGTTGATTGATAGCGGTGCAGTTAACTTGCTTAGCCAATTGCAGCAGTTGTCCATAGAATCTGCTTCTTCAGGTTAGGCTGTACCTTCAGTGCCAACCTCTTCCCAAGCTTTGTCAATAAATACCATCCAGACTTCAAACCCCAAAGGAAATAAACAATCCGAGGGGAAGAATAAAGGACGAAATAATAACAGGAAGAAGGGCAAAGATGGGAAGGGCGATGCAAATAAATCCAACAAGCATGTTGGTGAGGGACAGAAGGATAAAACGAAAGTGAAGTTTCCATAAAAGTTATGTACTGGAGATCATCTTACTCACCTTTGCCCTAAAATTCAGGATGCGCAGTGCTTTTTAGCTCAACAGGGATCTTCAAGTTCCCAGGCTGTGTTAACAAACCCTTTTCCCCAAGGGCAACAGTTAGTTGTTGGCGCGAATCAAAATACTAGGGCTTCTTCTGGAGGCACCCAGGAAGGGGAAACCCCATCAAACATATATATTATGAGTTCTCACGTAGATATCGCTACGAGATCTCGTGATTATGGCACAGTTGAGTCTTTGAAAACCAAGGGTGCTCCTGATAGTGCTGAGCTGCTTCACATTACGAGGCCCACTGTTGAGCCCATACCTCGGATGCCAAAAGCATCTACAAAGCGTACGACGATTAATCTAAATGCCAAGGTTGCCCAGAACTACTCTGTTGTAGAATATCTGGCGCAGAGCCCTTGTGCTATGTCTGCTCTCAAGGTGCTCCGGTCTTGTCCAGCTCAGCAAAGTGCTCTTCTCACTGCTATTGGGGATGTTGATCCGAAGAAATCTCTTATGATTACATTCGATATGTCTAATTTTAAAATATACTCCCACATCATATAGCTTTCCATATTAGATCGTTGTTTCGAAAGTTCACTATATTTCGAACGGTCGTTGATGAGGGTTCTTCCACGTGTGTGATGTCTCTCGCATGCTGGAAGGGAATTGGATCTCCTGCAGCTGTTCCATCAGCCACTCCTCTGACTGCGTTTGATGGTCATTATCACAGGTTGCATGATATTGTCCCAGCTTTTCCCATCTGTGTTGGGGGAAAAACTGTAAATATAGAGGTTGAGATAGTTGATGCAAGCTTGGACTACAACCTTTTGTTGGGGCGAAACTGGATTTATGAGATGGATGCTATTGCATCCTCCTTATTTTGTATTATTTGTTTCCCTCACGAAGGGAGGATTGTCACAGTTGATCAACTGGATTGTTCTCCTGTAGACCCGAATGCATCCACTGACTCAACTATCCCTTTGGTGGTTAATGCCAAATCACCTGTTGAGAATCTTGGGGTTGGAATGTATTCTTCTTTGATGGGTAATTTTGATATTCCACCTCCTTACATTCATATAAATGTAATTTCATCCTCCAAGGCTCCTATTCGACAAGAGTTCTTCAGAACTCATTATTTTTCGGACCCTTGGACCTTACCTTTCCCTACTTCCAAATTAGCGGAAGGTCAAGTGGGTGGAATGACATTTTCAATGTCTGCAGTAGAGATTTCTTATAGATCTATTGTTGACTCTACAGAATCCATTCCAGTTTCTCTTTCACCATAGGAATTGGATGGTGATGTGGCCCCGGCTTGGACACTTAGTTCTTCTTCTGCCCAAGATTTCCTAGATACCACTCTTCCATATGAAGAGGCTATCCTGGAAGCTATGACTGGTATAGATAGACCGTGGGATGATTTGCATCATCAGTCTTACTTTCTACTAGACTTGAGCAAAGTTGAGTCAAGTTTTCCAAGTCCTCAGTTTTCTGGCCCTGTTAACCCAGTCCTGAACCCTTTAGCACCAGCATAGGTATTTGCTGAAGGGAACATGGCTGTGATTTCTCCGACTATCCTGGTGAACATCTCCAGAAATCCCAACGTTATCGAGAATGTTTTCATCAGAGCTGAATGTTCCCCTGAAGAGATTCAAATTTACACCGATCTCTTTAAAGAGTTTAGGGATGTGTTTTCTTAGTCTTATGTGGAAATACCTGGTATAGATCCATCTATTGTCCAACATGAGATCAAGATATACGAAAATTCTAAGCCTGTGAGGCAAAAGCTTCGTCCGGTCAACCCTAGGAAGGCTGTAGCTATCAAAGCTGAGGTAGAGAAGTTGCTCAAGGCGGGATTTATTTTCCCTGTTTCTTTGACAGAATGGGTTTCAAATCCAATTTCGGTGGGTAAGAAACAAGGGACAATTCGCGTTTGAATTTATTTCAGAGACCTTAATATAGAATGTCCGAAATATAATTACCCCACACCATTAATATATCAGATTATTGATGAGTGTGCCGATAATGAGATTTTCTCCTTCATGGACGGTTTTTCTGGATATAATCAAATTACTATCCGTCCTGAAGATCAACATAAGACTACCTTTATTTGTCCCTGGGGTACCTTTGCTTACAAGAAAATGCCGTTCGGCCTCAAAAATGCTGGAGCCACTTTTAAGTGGGCCATGTCATATGCCTTCCATGACATCAAACATATTATCAAGGCGTACTTGGATGATTTAGCTGCTCGTTCTCGCAAGAGAATTGATCATCCTTCTCACCTTCGTCAAGTATTTGAAAGATGTCGATTTTACAAAATCAGGTTGAATCCGAACAAGTGTGTTTTCACGGTCACATCCGGTCGGTTGTTGGGATTTATTGTGTCTACGGAAGGGATTTGGCTAGATCCCTTCAAGGTTGAGGCAATACTTCTATTGCCTCCCCCATCGTCTATTCGTCAACTTCAAAGTCTACAAGGAAAAGCTAACTTTCTGGGGAGATTTATCCTAAATTATGCCAAAATTACAAGAGGATTCATGAGATTATTAAAGAAGGGAGTCCCATTTTTGTGGGATGGCTTTGCTTAATGATCATTTGATGCTTTGAAAAAATCATTGACCTTTGCTCCTATACTAAGTCCACCTGATTATAGCAGGGATTTCCTCTTGTATTTCGCAGTAGCAGAATATACTATCGGTATGGTTCTAGTTCAAGAGGATGATGGTCTTGTAGAGCATGTTATATACTACCTTAGTCAAGGCTTGGTAGGACCTGAACTTTGGTATTATTCGATAGAAAAGCTTGCTTTAGTAGCTATCCATGCTGTACAGTGGCTCATACATTATATTCTCCTACGAAAAAATTATGTTTTGGCAGCAGTCAATCCATTTCAGTTTGTTCTCAGCAGGCGAGTGATTGGGGGCAAATGCAATCGATGGATTGTGATTTTGCAGGAATTTGATCTTGAATTTATGTCTACCAAGTCCAAAAAGTCATTAGTTTTCGCAGAATTAATTTCAGAGTTGCCCTGTGGAGAGGAGATAGTTTATGATGAATCCTTTCCAGATGAGCATCTTTTTATCATCTCTTCACAGGATCCTTGGTATGGTGATCTCATTGTATATTTTCAGATTGTGCAGTTTCCTTCAACTTTTTCGAAATATGAGTGCCGTAAGTTGTGTCACCTGGCTAAAAATTACTTGATCATTGGTGATAATTTATACCGTCAAGGGGTTGATTCGATCCTAAGACGATGATTAACTCTCGAAGAAGCTGAGGTTGTGTTGAATGATTGCCACAGTGGAGCTTGTGGTGATCATTTATCTGGGCTTGCTACAGCCCAAAAATTCTTGTGTGCTGGATACTTTTGGCCTTCAATTTTCAAAGATAGTATAGAGTCGGTCAAACGGTGTCATCTGTGTCAAGTGTATACTCGAAAGATGCACGCTCATCCAGCTCCGCTCTTCCCAGTTGTCACTGTCGGTCCTTTTACAAAGTGGGGTATTGATTATACTATTTGCAACCTACCTTCGGCTAAAGGTCACAAGTACATTATTGTAGCAGTAGACTACTTCACAAAGTGGATCGAGGCTATGCCTACTTTTGAGAATGACAGTGAGCCAACAACGCTTTTTCTCTTCAATCAAGTTATTGCTTGTTTTGGTATTCCTAAAGAGATTGTCACTAATCATGACAGTCATTTTCAGAATAGCATGATGGCTGAGTTGGCTCTAAAATTGGGTTTCCGGCAAGATCATTCATCTCTTTATTATCCTCAGGACAATGGGCAAGTGGAAGCTGTGAAAAAATCCTTGAAGACCATTCTTCAATGGACAATTGATAAAGCTAGATCTAATTGGCATGTCATGTTGTATCCTACACTTTGGACATACCAGATGTCAATAAAAACTACAACTGGTTTTACTCCGTTTCAACTAGCTTATGGGTTGGAATCAATATTTCCCATCGAGTGTGAGATTCCTTTTATTAAGTTAACTGTAGAAATTCTTCCTAACACTTCTAGTCTTGAAAATGCCTCCTTCATCTGGAACATCTTGATGAGAAGCGTCGAGATGCTGCCACGATGAACGAAGCACATAAGAAATGGGTACAAGTTCAGTACGATAAAGTGGTCAAACCTAGGGGTTTCATTGAAGGTGACCTTGTTCTAGTTTATGCCCAGGAAAAGGATGCCCTGAGGGCAGGTAAATTCAAGTCTATGTGGTATGGCCCCTTCATCGTTAAAAAGGTCCTAAAAAAAGGAGCTATACCTTGGTTGATTTTGAGGGAAATGAGTTGGCAGAGCCCAGAAATGGGCTCTATCTGAAAAGGTATTATGCCCAGGCCTCGGCTTGGCATCTTGATTTTTGTATATATTTTTGTTTTAGTTTTTTTACATATCTGAGTTTTTGGTATATGGGGTGATGGTGTTGTTTTTTTATTTTCTTTGGCAGGTTGTGTTGGATATCATGAGTCATTATGGTTTCGCCGATGGTGCTAGTAGACACACCTGGAACTTAGATTTTGCAGCTTGGGTACTTTATTATCCATCTGGTCAGCTGTTAGTTTCAAGAGGGGTCTGCATTGGTCCTACTTCCAACAATGTAGCAGAATACACTACAGTCATTTATCTACTCTTAGAAGAAATATCTTCGGGTGTTGATTCACTGGTAGTATTCTTGGACTCCCAGCTGGTAGTGTCACAATTGAACAATACATATTGGGTCCGGAATCTCTTTTTGTTTCAATTTATAACATTTATTCATATTCCTCGAGCTAGCAATCAAATGGCAGACTCATTAGTTAATCAAGCAATTGACTGGCATATTAATCATTCAATACTTTAATCAAATCATCAAAATCATCATACATTTTCACACATTTGTTTCATCACATCATAAACCATTGTATATATGTATATATCATCAAAATGTACAAAAAATTATACAAAAATTTGGACCCATATGTCCTACAAAATTAGGGCTTATGCTCGATCATGTTCAGTATCAAAAATATAATATAGTCATCCGATAAAATCTATGGTCCTTGCCCAACATTCGTGTTCCTATAGAACACAATCGCAGTAGCCACACAGTGGAATAACCGCACCCAGTCTCCAATACCCCTACTACCCGTCTCTGGATAGCCTCTGGTAGGTCTTCCACTGTAGGCATAGGCACTTGGCGAGTTAAACTATCCAAGTTTCTCTGAACGACATGTAGGGTTCTACCAGGGTCTTCAGCATCCGCTTCGCCTCTGCAATGTTTGTGACTTGGGTATCCTTCAGGACGGACTAGTCCCATATCTGTATCATGGTCATCACATAATTTTGTAAGTCATTCAGAATCCAATAAAAAACATGTTTGTTTTTCATTTTTCACATATATTGAAAAAATAAAAAAATCAATCAAATATTGCAGTCTTACCAATTACACCCGATGCTGCGCCGGGTGGAAGGACTAGATCTGGATCACCACAAAAATCCATCCCAGCATAGGGATAATCATCCACTACAATAATCTGTTCTTCCCATTATTGGAAGAACTCGTCGTCCCATGTAGTTCGGGGAACTTCGCTTCCCCCTAGTCTCTTCATCAGATCAACCCACAGGGCTATTCTTAGATCTCTAGGGCTGCTGATGGATGAGATCACTTTGGGTCGAAGCCATGGAATCTTCTCAAAGAAGAATGTCATCAAAATGGTTCCATAATCGAAATGCTTTGTTTTAGCTTTTCGGATGGAGGACAGTTGTTTTTTCATGTTTGTCAGTAGAGATTTACACCAATCAAGGAGGTGAACTAAGCATTCCACAACTATACTCATCTGTGTCCTCGACGCCTGGTGTAAGGAAGCAGATCCTGCCACCCTACCAATGGTGAAAAGGAGAATTTTCATATGCAACTCTAATAAATCTTTGAGTGCAATTTGAGTCCCTACTTTTTGAGATCCCTCTACACAATAGATGTGGACATAATCATCTACTGTAAGCCCTCCCAAAGGCTTTCCATGCAAATCTACTAGGTCTCCTCTTCGGGAGAGTCCAGTAATAAAGTAAATGTCTTCCACCTTTATGTGTATGGGTATTTGGTCAATCATGAAGCAATATTCCTCTGGTTCCCAATGATTCACCAGCATTTCAGGTAACCGGAAATTACTTTTCATATTTGGCATTTTGAAGAATTTGAGTAATCCACAGTTTCAGAGGATATTGAGCGAATTTTGATCCCCCATGACTTCTTGGTCAATGGCACTGTGCTCACGTTCCCTCCAAGAAATTTTCATCCTGAAAAAAATCATTTAATTTCTCATTAGGTTCATTTTTTCCAAACACGGTCTGCACATACGCGAATTCCCTTGTGCACAGTCGCGTATCATACGCAGGTTCGTCCACATGAAGTCGCGTATCATACGCGGGTTCGTCCACATGAACCCACGTATGCACAGAATGCTAAATCAAAATAAATCTTTTCTACGGTGAAAAATCAAAATTTTTAACCTATTAATGGATGAAATTAATAACAATGATGAATTTAAGGCTTATCTGACTAATCTGATGAAGTTTGATGGCTGATTGCTCCTGTTTTGAGGAAAGAGGTTTTTTCTCCAGAGCTCTTTTCTCCAGTTCAGCAAAGTAACAATGAACCAAATATGAGGTAAAATGTGTATTTATGCCTAGAAATTGAATTTTTTTTTCAAAATTTCATTATGCTTATTTTTCAAATCTGTATTAAGCTGCATAACCCTGTTGCTTGTAAGTGTCGGGATAGGTATATTTTCAGGTACATTTTGTTGACTTTGAGATTTTTTCCAGTTTTCGAATCCATGACCGCTGACCTGTCATGGCAGGTATATGATATTAATTGGCATATAGGTTAGGGAATCCACTTTCCATTGCATTCTGCATTCTAGCTTCCATTCCGATCACTTGCCATAGGGTCGATCCCAATATGTCATGAGTACTTAACCCATTTCACTCGCTGATTACTTAATCATGACTTGGTGGTAGAGCCTTCCTTTACATGGGATTCCTAGTTAGTTCCTCACTAGCAATTGTTGCCTATGCTGCACTTTATGTAGGCTCGGGAGTCCTCTTTAGTCCCGCCGTGACTTATATGTTGAAGCTTCATTCTTCTACTTCTTCATTATCATTTTTTTGGCTATTACCCTAGAGGCTCCCTAGTGTTGTTGAGTTGCATCACTGCATTGCATATTGAGTAATTGTTTATCTTGGCCTTTAGTCGGCTTCATTTGGACTTGATGTTTAAGCCATCTTTTGACCTTGACTCTCTGTACAAATTTAACCATTGCAACGCACTTAGCTATCACGACTTGACACCCTTGTTACCCATGGATGGAACACTCCTTTGAGTATCGCTTACCAGTTTCTGCCACCTTGCATTGAGCATAGGATTGTTCCTATCCCAGGAAATAGTGCATCTATTTCTTGATACTCGTTCTATCCATTGTACCATAGCATTCTTTTATTCTTTTTCAGGCTTACTATATGAAAAAGACAAAAAAATAAAATATCTTAAAAAGAGCGGGAACAGGATGTTACTTCATATTTTGATGGCAGTTACAGTATTAGTTTGTTTCCCTTGAACAAAGCACATACCACTATGTCTTTTCCTCATTTGGGATGGTTTTAGTTTTGGCCTAGGAGATGCCATAACCTTGTTTCATGAGTCAGTTATCCCCTGGTTGGTTATCTCTTCCAATCATATGGAGAGTTTGTTTTTGCCTCCTACATAACAGACTTATACCGTGTCATTATTTTCTACCATGGTCATCATGAGTCATGCTTTTGTTCAAGGGAAGTTAAACCTCAGTCAACCATTCTGCGGTGTCTCTTGAATTATTTTTTCAAGCCTTCCCAGTTTTGTCAGTATCTTGTACTATCACATCAGATGTTTGGTCCTATGCTCGTGCTAGTGTGAGAAGGTCTCCATTGAATTCTTGCCAGTGGGTTTGTCTCTTCTTGACTACGACATATTGCTTTGAGAATAAACCTAGAGCCACACCCTAGCCCTATTTACATCATTGATAGGTGACCTTGTGCTTAGCATTTGATCATCATTATGGGTCTTTGACTGAGTGGTTTTCCTTGTGTTCGACGTCAGCATACATTATCACACTTGGGATTCATGCAGTACCTTGATTTCCATTTGACCCTATTGGTGGATATCTCGCCTCTTTGTCAGCTTTCATTATTGGTTGGTTCAGAGGGTATCTTCCATGCGCTAGCTTCATCTTTTGCATGTCGAAAATGTACTTCGGGTTGGTTCCTTCACTCTACTTTGTCCGATTCCTTCCAAATCTTGGCTTTCCGGTTACACTTGCACTGGACTGATGTGGGATGCCTCAATGCCTTCCTTCCAGCAGATCTTTTCCCATCGACTCCGACTCATTGCTTTGGGAATAAGGTCTAGAGTCTTTTTGTCAGTACCTTAGGGTTTGCAGTCATTAGTGTCAGACTCTTCGTTGTCGACAGTGAGGATTAATTATTTCCTCCTGATTGATAGATTCTTAAAAGTGTTCAAATTCAACTCAATCATTCACACTTATTAGATTTTACTGGGGCACCTTGACACTCATTATCATTATCGGTGGGTTGTCTCGCATTTGTTAACGTTTTACATTATTGACTGGTAATCAAACGATTTCTCACATGGTCGACTTCAACTCATTTATTCCCATTGTGTAGAATTGTGCCATAGTGATCGGTGAAGACCTCGGGTTTGCATCAACATGCCTCGGTTCACTTTTGACAGTTCATTCAGTTTCTGCCAGTGACGCCATCCACTCTTATATGTTGCAGTTTCAGTACAACAACATCTTATATGTTGGCTCCCGAGTTGCGTGATTGTACCATGTGTTCCACCTCTTATGATTTGGTACCTGGAGATTCAGTTACTTGTGAGATCAGATATCTATTACAGCATCATTTATCAGTCTTCTATATGTGATACTTGCACTTGATTTCGACTTGTACTTCTGGGCATTGATCAGATGATTCACTATGTACTTTCCAGTTCAGCTATACTTGTATACATTTTGGATCTATAGACATGCTTTTATTTCACTGAGAATGGGTATGCCCGCCTTAGACATGAGCTGACTCTCTGACTTCTTTCATTAGTTTTTAGGCAGGCTGAAATCTGGTGAAGTCCTCTCTTGTCTTCGCAAGGTTCTTTCTACGCACATAATATATTTTGGCCATCATGTACCCCTTCTGACCTCATATATTAGGGGGAATCTGTTATAGCATCATTTTTCACCCTCATGTGAATAATGATTGTCTCTTTGGCCTTGGGCACCCTTTCCCCCCAGACTTGAACAACTTCATAAAAAACAGTGTCTAAAATCCCATACGTGATTATGCCTAGACTTTTCCGCGTATATACGCGAGTCCCTTCATACTTTTCTGCGTATGCAATTTAAATCATTAAAAAATATATAAAATTCCTTATTTTCGAGGCAGGGTGATGGTTATTTCCGTAATTCAACCACCACAGCCCGTGGCCCAACTGTTTCCAATTGCTGAAACTACTTTGAGGGAATATAAAAGCCCCTCATGTGTATGGCCTAAGGGAGAGATAAAATTATAGATATTATACTCTGTTGGAGCCCTATTTCAAGTCTGATATTCCCGTGCCTCTTGCACTTCCCAGGTATATTCAGGAAAACCTTGTTTCCTTGAGATGATCATCATCCTATATGACATCTTGTGTGCACACATCTTGGAAGAATCCTAGCGAGGTGAGGGCTGGATGGATCCAGAGGACGGTCTGTTCAAAAGTCGTGGAAGGATTCAGGTGATGTCTCCACTTTTTTATTATTGTACATGCCATTTATAATGAGAAGAACCATCTTGTTCCCGAAATTCACGTGTTTATATCTCTTTATATATGTGTAAATATCATTAATTGAACATCCAGTATTGTTTATATGATATTATACATGAGTTACACTGAAATCTAGGAAAAATATATGATGTACAACTAGTGTTTTGTGTTCGTTCTTTCTTGATTTCCAGGTTACGAAGCACGAGGAGTTGCTGGGGGTTTGCACCCCGCGGGATCTACATCAAACGTAGGAATTTCAGGTAAGTTCCGCAACTTGTTATATCTAGTTTTCAGCATAAAAATATAGGTTAAGTGAGTCCTTCTTGAATGGTATGCCCCCGATCTGTGAAGGTTGCTGACCCAAAAACCTTTAAGGAGTTATTTCGCAAAAAAATAATTTTAGGAGTGGGACTGGAATCTTGATTTTATTCAATTATGACTTGAAACTGAAATTGAGTGGAGTCAAATCTTATTTTAGAAGCTATCTTGATGATTGGAGAAAGGTTAGGTGATGAAGAAACATCGTTAACCTTTGCTTTTTTCTTGGCTGCAATTTTTTTCAACATCTTGTTTTTGTCTAGGATAAAGGATAATTTTTCGTCTGATTTTCAGGCTGCTTTTTCTCATTCTGAGCATGAATATGAGCTTCCTAATATTGAAAATAATTTTATCCTAGACTGATCTTCATATTCTTGTAAATTCAAACAAGTTGACTGTGATGTCTCTCTAATAATATTTATTTCTTCATCCTCCACTTCTTCTTGCTGATTTTCTTCAACAAAATTATTCAGTAAAGGCTAAACATTTTTATCATCAGGATTTCTCCTTGAACGTTGTAAAAATTTTGGGGCTGAAAGGGTCTCCTAAAAGGAGATTTATTTATGTTTCCTTCATTTTGAATGGGCCTAGCAGCAGGCCTATTTTCTAACTCTAGTTTTCTCATTTTAGAAGAAAAATCTATAATCAAATTAGACATCTGATCTAGATTTTCTTCAACTGTGAAAGTTTATAAGATGAAGATGGTTTCTCCTCTTTCATTTTATTTTTATCTTTTGTCCCCTTCCATTATTCAATTTTCATCTTGTTTGAGGCCATAAGATTGGACTGCACTCCAATAGTAGCTTCCTGCATACCCACCAATGTTCGTGGCTTCTTAGCTCTCAACCATAGTGAAAAATTAGAGTCTAAGGCATTGGAAAAGGTAATCATGGTTGTGGTTTTAGGGGGTTTAACCTCTACAGGAATATTTTGATAGACTTTATTGAACCTCTTTGTAAAATCTGTCAATGAATCATTAGTATTCTTCTTTAAAGCCCCAAAATCTGTGAGATAATACATGTAATCTTTCCGGTCACCCCATTGTTTTATAAACACTTGTTCCAAATCATCTATTCTTGTTATTGATTTTGGTGGAAAATTTCTGAACCACTTCCTAGATTCTCCATCTAATCTTTGAACAAAAATTTTAAACGAAACATATTAATGTTCAAATTTTTGGTTATCAACATAACTATAGAAGGAAACTAGGTGTTCTTCAGCAGATACTCCTTCTCCCTCTCATGTGTATTTGGGAAAATATTTCAGATAATCCCCTTAAGGAAGAGGATGCAAAGGTTGAGGAATGAATAATGGTGCATATCTTGCAGCAAAAATCTGCTGCATCCTTGTAGGAGTAGGATGAGCCATGACTTGCAGAGGTACGAATGGTAAACTTGCTGATACAAAGGTTTGAATTCTGGAAATTTCAGTTTGTGGAGTTTAAAATAATGGATTTTCAAATAAATGGACAATGAAAGGTTTTATTTAAACTTCTTTAAGAGAATCAGTTTCAGATGTTGATTCTTGAAGGATTGGGGCAATTTAAAGTCTGTTTTGCTGGGCTAAAAAGTCAGAGAGACTAAAAGTCAAAAATTTCAGGAGGGTTATCTCCTCTTTGATGAGAAGAAGATGAGCCAACAGTTGAGTTTTGAGACAAAGGAAAATACTCCTGTTGTGGACTAAAAGAATACTGATATTCAAGATGAGTTTGAAGAAAACTCAAATTTTTTTTTTTATGTCTTCCTTAGTTAAAATAGCTCTATCTAGGAAGGGTGCAATTTCGAACACTTGTTCTAATTCCCATTCTATTAGTACAAAGGTTTCTGATTTTTGGTTTTCTTCACAGATACCTAAAACTTCTTCTTTAACTGGAATGATATTTGTTTATGATTTACTAAGTGATTTCTAAGAGATACTTTCAGCTGAACCTAAGATAACATCATCTACTTTGCCTTTAATGGAAGCAATTTCAACTTGAAATATTTTAGGATATTGCTTTGAAACTGAAATTTATTTAGGTTGTAAAGAAGATGATGGTACCTTTTCTTTTGGAACGTAATTTGCACACAACTTTTTCATTGAATGTGATGCAGCTTCAGCTGATTTCTGTTTCCCTCTAGCATCCTTTATTATCTTCTCTGGGTCAGAAACTGGAATCACAAGAGGTGATCTCTAATTTCTTCTTATGGTAGACGGTCTTGAAACCCCTCGTCCTCTTTTTTGATACGCCAGGTGAACCAATTACAATCATAAACAATGACTAGTTTTTATTCACCTTTAAAAACTAGTATTAGGCATTCATAAAACAATTTTGGGAGAATACAAAATTCATAATCTTAGACTCCCAACAGACACACCAAAATATGTTAGCGCTGGAATCAACACTTGGATTGTGACAAGTGCTGACCAGACACATATTAAGCTCAGGGGCTATTTTATGATTTGGATTGGATTATTGGAAAGTGGTTGAATCTTACATTCGCTGAAAAGGTTTCCAACATATAACTCTCTTTCACACATATGAGGGTACTGAGGCTTGATGTGGTAGCAAGGGTAAATTTTTAATCTGTTGGCTAGGAGAATATTCAAAAGGGCAGTGCATCTATAGGATATAATTCCACTGTTTGGATGGAGAAATAACACAAGATCCAGATTGGTAATGCATCAATGAAAGAAAGCTTTTACAAGTATTACAAAATTTTCATTGTACACCTAAATATATATGTTACAAGGAATGCTCATGGATAAATTACCACACATATCTTATCAAGAAAGCTTGCTAGGAAATACTGATAAAATTAGATAATCATGCATAGATATATCATGAGACTAACAAAAACATGGAACAACATTAATATCATAGTTTGGAACTGAAAAATTTAGATATGAAAACACATGAGATAAGTAGACAATACACACACCAAGCTTTCATAAGTCCTCAAGAGTGCTTATGATATATTATATATTCAAAATGTGTAACATAGTATGCTCTGCAAAATACTACCAATGAACCCTTCTGTATTTGCATTACACAATATTTATACAAAATAGTAATTCTGTATAGAAGCCTCCAATAAAAGTGGAAATATTTTTTTGGGAATTTATTACAACTCTCTACATATTATAGAGTTCATCTAAAACATTAAAGAGAAAAATGAAATAGAAATAAAGATAAAGCATGGCATCATGGAGTTGAAGCTGGCTGAGTAGAGGTGGCTGTGTGCCCTCGTAGCTTGTCAAAAATTGTCTCCATAAAAGGTGGAATCCAGCAACTGAAAGGAACACTTGTATATACAAAAATATAGGAGTGGCTAACCAGCTAGAAGTTATTTAACACCTAGAAAAAGATCATCATCACAGAGATTACATTAACTTCATCATCTTTAGTGTCATCCTTGTGAGAATATTCATTTATCATAGGTCTAATATGGATACAAATATTCTGATAGCTTCAGCTTTAGTTACCCTTTTGTTTGACCTCCTCTTCTGTGCTTGATTTTTCTACTGAGTCTTTTTCTTCTTGGCTTTATTCTCTGGGCTATCATTAATGTTTATGATTTCATCCCTAGGAGAAAGGTTAACAATGAGCTTGCGTGTTAATATGAGTTTGTCCTTAGGCCTAGTGCGAGGCCTTTGAATGTAGGGGTTTGGAATATATATAGTCATTTTTCCACAACGTATGAATCTGCTTGACTCTCCTCCAAACTCTGACTCAGTGTACTCTATATCTCTACTGTCCTCCTCATAAGATGAATACGAATGTATTATAGTTTTCTTCCTCTTCTTGGTTGAAGAACCAATATATGAGAAAAGTTGAGCTAAGGTAGGTTCTTCCATTGTGATAGTCTCTGAAACTTTGCTTTTCCCCTTTTTGAGTGAGGAAAAGACTTGTGAAAGAGTAGGCTCTTTAAATGAAATGTCACTATTTTGTTGAGTCTCCTATGAGCTTCTAAAACAGGGTTTGATCTCATGGATTCAGGGCTGACTTCCTATAAAGGTAGAATAGGGTTGGATGTTAGGGTTTCAGGGATGACTTCCTTTGAAGTTCCCTCTGTCATGATGAGCCTTTTCCTGTGTTTACCCCTTGAAGAGGAAGTTGCCTCCTCTTTGCTTTTAGACAAAGTGTTTTTATCAAGTAGGGTATCTCCTTGTTTAAGCTTCTTTCTACACTCCTCCATGAATTAATTGAAGGTCTGTGGCTCCTTGGATGAAATTCTAGTGTAGACCTCATTTTTTGTTGTGTTTCTGGTGTAGATGTAGTGTTTCTAGCCTTCTTGGCTAAGATCCTAATCTGCCTACTAGATGACATTGAGGATGGGCCAAATTGTGAGGGAGTTGATGTATGAGTAGTGTTTGGCTGTTGTTCTTGAGTTTTCAGCTTTCTAGGCCTCCCTACTCTTCTTCTTGAATACACAATATTAAATCCATCATCTGTTATAAATTTCTCCCATGTAGTCCTTTTCCTTCTCAGGTGATATACTATTTATATCTTAGTCAAGCCTCTGTGATATAGATTATGAAGTGAGTAGCCTGGGGTGTTCTGTATCTTTTGAGACATTGATAATAGGGATATGTGAAGGAAAAAGGGTAGATTCATAGGTTTGGCACCTGAGATATGGGCTAAAAACCTCATTTGGTATTTGTGGATAGTTGAAAACCTACCTTCACAAGTTATGTAATGTTGTAGAGTAGCAATGACATGCTGCCACTAAGGTTTAGAGTATGAAATATGAATGGCAGGAGTCCAACCAATGTGTTCATGCTCAGAGTTTAAATTAACATTTGAATCAACTTTAAGGAGAGTTTTATTATTCTTATGTGAAGACTCATGTGTTGTTGAAGTATAAGTTTCCCTTGCAATGATGGTTTCAGTAATCTTGAAGGTTTGAGACCTAATCAACATTCTCAGCAAACGCTTGAGCCACAACCACATTCTCACTTGAAAATTTCCTTAAAAGTTGGTACCAACCTGCTACCTTGAACTCGGTCGTAGCATGATTATCCACAAAATTAGTGTTAGATGGCTCAGAAAAGTTCACATTACCTCCTTTGCCCATACTACTTGTTGTTAACCTAACCTCCAACACACATCTATAAAACGAGGAATACCCGCCACAAAACCCTACTTGCTGGTACCTATTCACAAATGATTTTAAAATGGAGAATAAAACTATTAACTGCAGCTGTCACAAGAGTAGATGGAAGTAGGGTTATGCATTCCCTAAGACTCGGTGAATAGGAATTACAAGAACACATAAATGATTTAAAACTACTGCCAACTCATTTCACCAACTCCATCACATATCTTAATAATTTCTACTCGTACTGCACTTTGAGACATATACCCTTTAGTGAGTAGCAATATATTTTCATAACCTTAGCAGAAGAATAATTACCATTTTAATGCATCCTCCAATGAAAAAAAACATCCTTTAGATAAGAAAAACCCCTTTGCATTAACATGTCCTCAATATTTGCATAGTAGTGTTGGTTTCATTTGAATAATGTTTCTTCTACTTCCTTTTACTAATTTTCCAGGTAATTCCTACCTTTCTGAAAAGATAGCTTTTTCTGTAAAAATCATAGCTTTTGAAAAAGGTAGCTTCTTCTCATGGAAAGAACAACTAATCTTGTGTTATTCCTAACAGAAATCATGATTCTAATATTCTATATTTTCCCTTTGATAGGAAATCATAGTGAAAGAATAAGATCCTTTTTCAAATGGAAACTCGTGACCTTAACCACTGAAAGTAGTTAAAAGACCTATTTAAAAGAGACTTTACCCTATCGACTTTGTAACAGAAACAAACTATTGGACTCAAAATTATTTTTGGATTTTATTAAGAAGTGATAAATACTCATACAATTTAATCCTCCAGGACTCTTCACCATAGGTTAGGAGACAAGAGAGGATCAAAGACACGACTTACAACGATGACCAGACTTTGATTTTTTTTTTGAAAAATTGTAGTGCTAACAACGACGACTCTCCTCACCAATATCATTCACTTCTCGATTGTTTAGTTTTTGCACTAGATTTGTCTTGTTTCATCAACAATTAGTCAGATATGCACTCATGCCTTCACCATCTCTCAGATCTTCTCAATTTTCACACTTCCCTTGGGAAAATTTGTCTTTCCCTTGGACGTAATTCACTTTTCCCAGTTGGGCATTGCAAAATATGGAGGCTCAAGCTTGAATATTGGCTTCTAGAATTTCATAATGCATAGTAAAATATGGTCTCTCTGTGCATTTTGAAGTTCCAGGCCTCGGCCTGCTTCCTTGGGCACTGAGACTGAAATGCGTAGTTTCTCCTGACTCACTGCCCAGGTTGAACTACAAATTACGTAGTATCAACCCACAAGCTTCAAATCTAACTATTGGGAATGTACATGCGCAGTTTCCCGAGCTAGTTAGACCCTCTTCCAATAAATAATTACGCATTCCTTACAGTGAGTTTCCAAGTGTGTTGCACGAACATGTCCTGAAAGTAGTTTTTCGTATAACTAATATTTTCTTGTCGTCAATGTATTTTTTTTCTCCCATAGGTACATCAGTTATTGAGCTTCTCTCTAACAGTTACTTTTATAATGGCACACAAGAGAGTTGCCTCAAAGGAAACTGTTGAAAGCAGTACCGGGGAATTAGTTGAGAAAATTCCAGTTAACTTGCCAATTTACTTGGAAATTCAGTTGGTCATAGAGAAGGGATCAAAACTGAAATGGAAATAGATCAAAGATGATTTCACAAAGGAATTTCAGGCACACGTAGAGGAACAATAGGTGTATCTCAACATCATGCAGTCAGGGTTTTACAAGGTTTCATGCAGGTATCCAACCTTCCCATGTGTGGATGTGATCAGCTACATTGTCTCAAACACTGATGTGGAAACCATGACATTGAGCAAGACTTGCAAGAAAAAGATTGCTACATTCCTGGTAGTAGATTTCAAGAAAATCTATCATCTTCTTGGGCTAGTGAAGAACATGGACTGACTGCTATATGCCACTCATAGCTACATGAACACAAGATATATCATCAAGAGTTGGGTGATGGAGCCAACGAAGTTTAGGAATACACCCACCCACATGTACAATAAAAAAGAACTCAGGAATGCCTATCAACTTTTGGTCATACTAGCATGTACAATCTATGGCTAACCAGACATAAAGACCTTTCCTGAGGGGTGGGATATCTTATTGAACTAGGTAGTGAAAAAAGGGAAGCCATTCAATTGGTTAGATCTATTGGCTCATTAACTAAGAGTCCATGTGACAAAAGCTCGCAATCCCCCAAGGACGAGCAACCATGCTTCCACATGCCTACATACTTACTGAATGCAATCTGTGCACATAATCAGTTCCCTGGCATGAAATGGAAATGGAAACTGAGAGAAACTACTATACATATCTATTGCAAGATACCCTCGGGTTCCAGACATCGTAGAGTCATGGAGAAGCTTACTCATCACTTCATCATATCGATTTACAAGTTCATCTTTAAGGAGGACCCACATTGCATGTCGTGAGCAGATAGGGAGGTGATATCAGAAATTGTTGATTGGTTCACCTTACCAGCTAGCACATTGATCATAGTTTTCGGCGAGCAGAAGCCACCCCATATTTTACCAAGATATGCCACCGAAAAACTTGTCATGCAAGAGATATCTTATCACATATCCACAGGGTTGTCAGTGACACTTCATAAGACAAAGAAGGCACCTGGCCAAATCTTCCTTTGTAGAAATAATTATCCGAGATTAAGAATCTGAAGGTTTCAAATGTCGAATGGAAAGCCATATTCGTATTCGAGTTTGACATAAAGAGTTACAATCAGTATGATCTGAGGAGAATTTGAAAAGAAAATTGTGTGATAGTTTACTTCAACTGGGTCAACAATATATATATATATATGGTCAGAGGAGGAACCATAAAATAATTTTTATAACTCCTCCCAACCTCATGAGCTGATCATTACGACTGGGGCTTCTCAAGTTGTTCCACAGACAACAATAGTTTCACAAGAAGCACTAGCAATAGGAAGTGGTTCAATGTAGGACAAAGGAAAGAGGAAGGTAGAAGATAGTACAAAAGAGGAACAAAGCTGGAAAATGATTTAATATCCTCTCACTAAGAAAGTATCTTTGGAAATTGAAGCGAAGAGGGGAAAAATGAAGCAAAGAGTAGAGCATAGGAAGAGAGAGTATCAATCCTTAGAGGAATAAATGCAAAGAGCATAGCGAGTAGAACAATAGTTGAAGGAAGAATGAGAACTTAGAAGAAGAGAACAAGAGGAGAGACAAAAGCAAGGAGAGGAAGAAAGGAAACGTGCCACGATAGTAGATACGACACCCATACATGGTGAAGAACATATACAGGATCAGTCGGCAGTAGAAGGGGTGAGAAAACCGATGCATTAATGGGAGTTTTCTCAAGAGCTCAAACAATTGATTGAAGTTGCGGACATGGAAGTGGGACTAGAGCCACAAGATGAAGATGTGGACCTGATGCTTAACATACCTCAAGCCACCTTTCGGGCTCCACTACCATCAGTCAAAAAGCAAGCTCTGAGTGAGTAAGGGCAGGTATTTCCCCTTTATGATGATACGATCATGGATGTGTGTTATGAGGAATTCTAATCTACAGATAAACTAGTCTTCCCTGAGTGTGGTGTTTCTTCACTCGAAATAACATAGGAAAGGTAAATTATTTTCTCTCTAAGATAAACAGATAAATAGAAGATGAAGAGACTTAATTTTGATCCTTTGCTCTCGTTCTTCTTCTTTCATCACTTTTGTCACTCTCGATCCAACTGAACTCGCCAGATCAATACATGCAATCAAATCCAGAAGATAAAAAACGATGGTACAAATATACAATATCTATCTATCATAACCAGATTAAACTGACTAAATCTAAGAATACATGCACATATTGAGAATAAATTCACAAATATAATCGCATATATGAGAGAAAGAAAAAATATATTTATTGCAATATTAGGAGGAATAGATTATAACCATTCGATTAGTTCATTGTCAACCTGCTCCAACTTCATCCCGTCCTCATCACACCAAGCATCAATCTAGAAACATCACAATACTTCAAATCTCCAAGAATTGAGAATCCAACAGCATAACACTACACCAATTTCTTCCTCTCTCGCACTTAGATGAGTGCTCAATTTATAGGGAAATTGTTGGTAGTTTCTCAATAAATGATATTGAATGGCTTTATAATAATAGATGAGACATGTCTCCAGGTTCAATGGTGATGGATGAACACATGTATTCTAAGTATGACATATATTAGCTCTTCTAGAAGGCACTGGACATGTGGAGATTCCTAGAACAACGATGATTTCTCTCCCAGGAGACCAACACACCCTTAAGTGTCGGGAAGTGCTTTGCATAGCACCCTTGCATGGGGGTAAGTGATTTTCAACGCACTTAGGCCCATTCAGAGGAGTGTTGATGAGTCAATGGGTCATTTTAACTATACTTCAAACATTAAAACTCTCATGAATTAAAGCCATCAATGGAATGACTTCTCTAGGGCATGTAGCAACTAAATTAGGGGATGATAGACCCAGTTCATACTGGTCTTAGGGATGATGCCCAAATTGACCTATAACAGCTCCCCCCTAAAGCATGAAGTCAAAATAATGATAATATTTGGATGAGATGCTTTACGGTGTGATGAGTAGGATCTGAAGCATATGGTGATGTGCATCAATTTGTAATACATTACATCATGATATCTTGTACATCTTGGACATGAATTGCTGAGGGAGGCATACCCATGATAAACACATAAAATATCATAAAACGTACATAAATAAAAAAGTCGTCTACATATATAGACATGCCTATAGATATAGGCCCATGATAGGATGACCATCTGTATGTAAAGCCATCGTACGAATGATGTACAATTCCTGAAATCACAGCCCAGATGGATGAAACTAGATCCAGGGTCTTCTATCTCGTTTACTCGATTGTCCAAGTACAAGTATAATCATGAAAATATGTGATTTGAAGTTGAACATGGGAAGACATCATCTAATTACCAACCAATGATGTAAGTCGTTAACAGACACGAGAGAAACCCCCATTGATGTTAATGGTTCTTAAGGTACTGCAATACAATTTGCAAGGTGTGAATAAATGATTTGATGTTGAACACCAAACAAAATATTTTGGTCGAAGTTTTGTGATGTAAACCTATTGCTAGAAGCGAGAAACCTGCCATTGATGTAAGTAAGTTCCAAGGCACTGGAAAGATGTTTCTAAGTCAACTTCTTGGATGATGAGCTGATGTTGACAAGAAGCAAATCGCTGTAGATATGACATGAAACAAGAGTAATTATTTTGGAGAAAAAATGTGACTTGATAAAGTAATATTCGTGGATGGCGGTCATGAAAATGAAGGTTTATGAGTATTGCATAAGATGACGAATTACTCGATGACTTCTCTTGAACATATCAACGACACTGAATGGATTGGAAACATTGACCAAAAACCGAAGTGATGGATGTTATGATATACCATAGGTATGATAAACTGTCAAGAAGATTACCCAACCTAAAGACACAGATATGAAGTGAAAGTGTCATATTCAAGAGCGACCTGCTACCATAAAGGTCCCATGAGTCTAGCAATAGTGAAACTCGATATTGTCATTATTGGACAATTCCGTCGCTATTTGATGTTTTAACGAGTCTAACGACAGTGAAAACGCGGTCCTTTTTCATGTTTAGAGAGTTTGAAAAAGGCACGAAAAGAAAACTCCATGAGTCCTTTTTAGTAAATTTGTCGCTCAGGTCCGAAAACGTGTAAAATGATGCATAATAAAACCTCTTAACCATGTTCGACTAAGGTTTTCCTTTTTCGTAAATAATCTATCTCAGTCCAGAAAAGGGTTAAACTTATACTAAGTAGATGTCGTTTCATTTCCTTTTACGAGCTCGAAAATACAAGTGCTCGACAATATTTTCACATTAACGGAGTCTGAAAATATCTAAAAGAAGACTACAGGGGGGTTCCTTTTTCAATGTTTAACATAGCTCAAAAAAGAGATAAAATTATGCTCTGTGATCAAATCATTTTTGGATAATTGTGCACTTCAAACTCATTGTATCAACTGTAAACTTGTTCAGAGAACCATCAAATGGATTAAAAATACCTGTTTCATAGTAAAAATGAACAAAAACTATAGTCACATCATTAAATATGATTAAAATAATCAAAATGACTATTAAAAAGAAGCTTTTACCATTTCCTAGTTTCCATTTGAAATTTAGGAGCTCTGAACCTGTTTTTCCCTCAAACTTCAATGGTCGATTGCGTAAGTTTTAGTGGACGATTTATCGCACCGTTTGATCCAGGTTGGAGATCTAAACCTTCTCTTCATTTTAGTGTCATTTTTGTTTCATTTCATGCTGAATTTTTAGGTTTTTGATCCCCCTAGGGTAAATATATTGCGTTCTAAGGGAAACACACCCTTGCATGTCGAAAAGTGAGTTGCAGAGCATTGAAATAAAGCTCAGATGCTCTGAAAAACTTTGTCTATAGACCAGGGGTGCGTTGGGCACATTTCGCAAATTTGTTTCTTGACGTGTGCTAAAAATTTTCCAAATGTTTTGCATGAAATAGATCCTAATGAATCTTATGGCTAGATTTCAGGTATTGATGATATCAAAATTACTATTACATGGCGAGAAAGAGAACATGAAGAACAATACAGGATTTCCCTAAATGATCTTGGCGTTGTAAGAGCCCTCAAATATTGTGGGTTTCTTAAGTATTTCAAATTATTGAGACAACATCTTGAACTATTGGAGTTGCTGGTTCGTTCATGGGATCTGGCATCTCAGGCATTTCACATTGGGGACAAAGTGCTCCCAATACTAGTTGAGTATTTTTACTTCCTTACTGGATTATCGAGACATGGTTCTCCTGTTTCCCTTGCGGGATCTGCTCGTGGACGCGAGACAGTGAAGGACTACATCCGCCAACATTGTCAGCCAGGTACTGAACCTAGTAAAGATGGGAAGATAAACATTTGTGATGTGCGTTATTTTCCTTTGAGAACTATCCTTTTCACTATTGAAAAAATTGATGTCTCTGTGACACTATATGTTGCAAATTTTTCATACATGCAGTATGCTCTTGAGTCTCTCGAACTGACAGTGTTCAACTGGGCTAAAGAAGTATTCTTTCATATGAAAGAAAAAATGACTAAAAAAGGGTGGAAGAAAAAAAAATTTCAGTTATGGCTCGATCCTGATTTCCTTTATTTTAAAGCGAGTTCCATTGATGTAGCCGCAACATGTGACATTGAGCATATCTGGTCCTAGAGATCCTCGGATGCAGCGATGGGTTGAGTTGATGGCTAGAAATGCTGGTCAATCGAATATCATATTATCTACTGCATTCTTTTCCTAGATCCGGCGACAAAATATCGCCATAGAGGAGTATCCATACACAAGTGTAGATTTTCATGGAGATCTACATTTGATTTTACCAGATGGCGCTCAATGGGGCGCAATGGATAAAAATGTTTTGACCATGTTTTTGATTTTAAGGTTTGAACATTTTTTTTGTATTTTTTATGTTTTCCAAGAATAAACTAAAGTTTTTTATGTACAAATATGTGGGTCGTGTTCGACCAGTGGGTCGACCAAAGTAGGTAGTAGATGAACCAGCAGAGAGAACTATCGGGAGAGAATTCCTTCGGTATTTGGATTTGACTGAAACTCTTGCTTGGTTGCAGCAACATGTTGATGGATTGAACATGTCTAGATAAAGGAGTTACCTATGAGGCTATTGCACAGGATAGCTTGAGCAGTTGCTTATTATCACGAGCATCACTAGTTTTACTTTTGACATTTCTGTATACATTTTGAGGTCAAATGACCAATGTGTCTTGGGCACAAATTTTGTAAAAACATAACTATCTATATGTTTGTTTTCAGTGTTTTCCTATGTTTAATGCACAATCCTATTCAATTGTGTGATGTGAATTGAAAATGTGTCTTTACATGTTTTGCAAATGTCTGTTTAAAACATAATTCGCTAAAGAATCAATTAACGTGTTCAAATTTATGGAAATTTGTTGATATTGAATGCAATCAAAATGTCTTTCCAAAATTTGAACTCTAAGGAACATATGATGAATTATTGGATTTTGGATGGTATAGACGCTAGTAAGTTGTATTACGACAAGCTATGAGTCTAACCTAATGATGATGTAGTTAATGCCAAGTGAAATGGAATCAGAGAGAAGTTCGATCAATGCGCTATACTCAACAATATTCTTCGTGGATCGACCGATAAAAATACCTTGAAGACTCACTAACTCACCACCTGGAGCGAAAATGGCTCATGCTGCAGAAGATAGGTTCTGCGTACTACGAATAGCACCATCGGATTACCCAACGAATGGTTCCAAAGATTCAAAAATTTGCGATGAAATGTAAAGTGGATTACTAAATTTAAGAAAATTTTGAAAAACAAAATAAGACAGTGAATGCAAATCAACGTATATACACAATTTGATACAAAAGTTTACTATGCTCAATTAAGCATAGTAACGTTTAAGATACATCCCATTTCGAGGCTGTAGCAACAGAATTCCATCATAATCAACTAACTCGTAGGTGCCCTTAGATATAAATATTTTGACAATGTAGGGGCCATGCAATAATGGATCAAATTTTCCTATTCCTATCAAATCAGCTTCCTGATCATATAGCAAGACCTGGTCTCCCTCTGAGAAGATGTGAGGCTTGAAATTGCAGTCATATTGTGCCTTGATTCATCTCTTATGCGCTTCATTGACCAATGCGGCTACACGACGCATTTCATCTAGATGTATGAGGTTAAAAAGACGCGCTTCTTCATTAGAGGTGTCAGGTAGCAGGTCAATAGCGAGTTTTAATGATGAAATTTCACATTGTGTTGGTAAGATATATTCCAGACCATAGACCAAATGAAAAGGAGTAAATCCGGATTTATCACTAGGGTTCGATATGCCCATAGAGCCGAGTACATGATTAAATGCCAATTTTGTTTGTGAACCCCTATCATTCGTTGAAGAATTCGCTTAAGGATTTTGTTGATGGATTCAAATTGTCCATTAGATTGCGGATAATAAGGGGTAGAACTATCATGCAAAAATCCTAATTTGGTAGTCAACTCATTCATCATGTTATTGCGAAAATGCTTACCATGATTTGTAACTATAGCTTGTGGTACACCAAACCAAGAAACAACATGATTGAAAAAGAACAATGCAACTGTTTCACCTATGTTATTGAACGTAGGAATTGCTTCAGCCCACTTGGTAAAGTAGTCGACTGCGACAATAATATAACCATGCCCCCCCGCTGAATGAGGGTTGCAGGTCATGAAGTCAATGCACCATTTTGAAAATGGTCCCACAGTGATGACAAGATGCATTGGTGCAAGTGACATGTGGATTTTACAATCAAATGTTAGGCATGCATGACAAATTTTGAATGTGAGAATGCAATCGTAGAATATGGTTGGCCAGAATTAACTGGTGTGGATAATATTATGCGCGGTAGCGTAACAAAAAAATGTCCACCACAAGCACCAACATGACAATCATTCATAACTTTCTTGGCCTCCTTAAAATCGTATTGACACCATGACGATAAAGGGTATCGACGACGATAAGATAACCTTTGGCTTGGTATCGAATATGGCATTGTTGTGAGTGTTAGGGTCCTATAATCTATAGGATCGCAAATGATTGATTATTTCATCTCAGATATTTCATATTGTAAATAATATTCCATGATTGTAAATTATTTCCAAAAAGGTTAAAACCTTAGGAAACATATGCTTTCACGTCCAAATGCAGCATTAGGAGATAATTAAGTATGTTTTGATTGAATTAATCACATCATTTAAATGTGATTAAATAATTTTTAATAAGGCTGGGTACTACAAGTTTTAATTCTGTCAAAAAGGTAAAAACTGGCAAAGAACAGTTTATCCAAGGTTTCAGAGACACATTATAAGTTAAAGGTGCTAAAAGGATTAAAAATCTTTGGAACTCGTCCTAAAAACCCCACTGCATTACTGTGTTTCAATGGTGGACCCACATTGTTTTTTGCATCAGCCAACATCGCAAAATATTTTAATTTTTGTCTCCTACAATCCTTTCGAAATGCGATATGCAATGAAGTGGGACCCTTTTCACCCACCACACTTCCTTTTCATTTCATTTCCCTTAACAATAATCAAACTTCATGCTTTTCCGCCTTTCCGCTTTATATTTCTACTTTACCTTTTTCACCTCTATATCATTGTTTTCACTTACTTTCCGCCTTCCCGATTCCCTGATTGCGATTAAAGTGGGGCCATTCATTCGCTTCCACATCACCCTTCCCCCACAATCCATCGCATTTTGAAAATTATAACTTATTCCATTCTGCCAAACGTTAAATTTTGCGATCGTCGATATGCGATAGCCATTGCATCGCAAGATCGCACATTTTTTAACTTACCATTTGAAGCGCCCACAATATATTTTGTTTAAGTTGCAACGTGGTTGGCCCCACCACAACAGCTCCACCCCCCACTTTAGGCCGATTGAAATGCATAGGTATATCATATGAAACCTCATAAAATTTACTTTACCGCAGAAACCATTCGCCACTTTATAAACTCTGCCAATGCAGTGGGCTCCATCTCCACCATGCCACATGATCCTCTGACAGTGCTAATTGCACTTCGCGAATTTTAGCGCTTACCGCATTGCCCAAACTTTAAACTCTGTGACGTATGGTAAAATATAAAAATTGCGATGTGCAATGTGGGCGGGTGCCAAACACATATCACACTTCACATATTTTATAATTTACCACCCGCGCTCATAACAGAACCTAAGATTTGTGATTTGCGATGCGGTCGGTGCCACCTTACCTGCCACTTCACCTCCTTTTATCCCCGCCCTTCACACTTCACATATTTTAGTGTTTACCTCAGCTGCTTATAGAAAAACCTTAAGAGTTGCGATTGCGATGCGGTTGGGTTCCACCTTCCATGCCATGTCATCTCCCTTTTCGCATCGCATCACCAATTCCATTCCACATATAATAAAATGTAAAACATGAAATGCGTGATTTTCTATGGATGTGATAAAGTTCAGAAGTAAAGTCTAAACTATTTAAAATCCGGGTATATGAGTTTTTACGTTGTTTTGTTTAGAAAAAGGGTTAAACACGACAGAAAGAGATTAGGTAGCAAAAAGACAGAAAGGGTTGAGTCAGGCAAAGGATTTGTGCAAATATGATCATTTTTGTAACAAGAGTAGAAAGAGTGTTCATACAACCGATTTCGCTAGCATAACACTCAGTCCATCTACCAACACAGTAGTAAAATGTGGTCTACCTCCTAACTGTTCCCACTACATCAGCACTGGCTTTGCACAGTGCATTCCACCGAGGCTATAATTTAGTGATAGTTAGAGTTTTAAATTCAAGTTTAAGTCTAAAAATACCATGTCTGTTAGAGACTGTATTTGTAATCTTTTGTATAAATACTTCAGTTTTGGAAGTATCAAATGTAGATTCATTGAGATCAGAATCATTATTGTCTTTTGGAGTACTGTAATATTTTTCAAAGCATTGGAGCATCAATAATAATCAGACCATTCACAGGATTCTTGTGGCTTAAATACTGGTGATGTTTTTCTTCTGTTAGTATGTTTCATTGTTATCTTTCATTGTAATCATCTGAATTCCAATTGTAAAGAAAAAAGTGTGTTGAATATGACTTACTTCTGAGTACCTTATTCTGGCTGTGTTTACAATCATAATGTTTTCCACTGAAGGCCAAACTAAATAATTCTTAATTGCTCTTTAGTTCTGCTGAATCTTTTCATATTTATGTCATAATCCATTTATAAATATGAAAGATCTAGTAAATATTCCTAGCTTGCCCTGTGTTTACTATGTGAAAAGTTGATGCAACCATCCAATTATATTTTGACTCCATTTCCCAATAGACATTAATCCATTGAATACAATCAATTTTCCAAACCCAATACCCAAAACCAAAGTACAATCATAACTAGCCTAAAAACCTGTCCAAACAAAGTTAAATATTATAGAGAGAGCCCTCTCTGAAACTGGCATGCCTAGATCACAGTTTCCAAAGTTAGTTTGATGTTGGCCTATGTAGTTTTGCTTCAACCTCAGAATTACAGAACGCTAACATAGTGGCGACCATACTGGGGAATATAAATTTATCTTCCTCAATAATATTTATCAAGTTCAATTTTGACTTTGATGGTGAATAGAAGTCAAACACTAGAAGGTTTTTCCATTCACTAGGTGACTCCATTGGCATCAAAATCCTGAAACAGAGATTCACTGGTGACTCCACAGTTTTCAGTTGACATAAAGGCTCCACTGGCAGAAGAATCCAGATTTTTTGCGGACATGCAGTGAATCCATTCTTTCATTGATTGACAAGATGAAGCCAAGAATACAACGCAGGTATGATCCAATGAACAGAGATCACATTCCTAGATTCCCACACAAAATACCTAGGGTAAATTGGGAAAGAAATATTCCTATTTTTCAAGATGAGAACATTGATGATGCTTTGCTGCATCCCATTAAATTTCATATTCATTAATGGAAGTTGAAATTTGAATGGCATGAGGGTTGCCACATGAAAATGTTCATGGCAACATTAGATGGAAAAGTGGGGGAATGGTATGAAGGTTTAAACCTTGGTAGCTTGTTTTCTTTAAAGGATTTCCATAAGGTGTTTTATGAGCATTATAAATGACATTCCCCATCTTTGTTATTAGTGGAAAAATACTGTGATCAATTTGAGGTTTTCATACAATACATTGAAAGTATTGATGAAGACCTAGTAGATATGGATGGTGAGGATCTCTTAGAAGCACTTTATGGGTTCCATTCTCAAGTTGACTGTCATGATAATCAAGGGAAGATAGCTTAAAAGGAAAGAAATCAAGAAATGAAAGTAGATCCATAGGATCTCTTTGTGGAGACAAATGATAATTCATCTGCTCTTTTGTATGAGGCTAGAGAAGACATACAGTCTCATTATTAGTCTTCAGGAGAGAAATAAGACAATTACTGTGTTATCAAAAGAAAACAAAAAGTAATTTCTCCTCTGTTTGAAGATGAGATAGATCAACTCCTGAACAATCATATTACAGCCCAAGCTAATGCAGGTTTTCAGTGTTCACATAGTCAAGAATGTATTGGTAAATCTTCTTCCATTTTTTAAAATGAAAATCTAAGTTTAAATGAAGAAAATCCTGAAACTATATTTATAGATCATCATGAAGAAAGCTAATCTCCTTTTTCAATGTTCATATTTGATGAAGTTTCTCCTGAACCTGATTTTCCTAAGTACGATAAATATGAAGATAATTTTGATGAGGAGCATGATGAAACTATACAAGATATTGTTGTGAGTAAACCAATCTATGATGATGATTCCCTGCAAGGAGATCAGCTAGCAGATATTTTTTTCTTTAATGAAGATGATAGGGCTATCATGTTTGATAATCATGAAGAATTTTTCTTGTTTAAGGATGACTTAGACTATGAATTTGATGACTATGAGCCTAAGAGAGACAGTATGCCAGAGATTGAGTCAGAATTTCTCAAACTTGAGGAATTTACAACCAATACTCAAATAGCAGAAGGTTATAATTCCCCATGCCTTCTTATAAATTAACAAATAAGTGTTTTTTCAGATCAAAATGAAGGGAGTACTTGTATTTTTTTTGCTGGATCTCAAGACAAGGTAATGCAGCTTTAGGATTTTCAAGATCCCTTCAGTAGTCTTTTGCAAACATTGGAGAAGATGAATGTTGTTTTGTTTGTCAGCATAAGCCTTGGTTTCAGTTTCTATTGTGAGTTGCCTACATGTACATCATTATGCCTGCTCGCGAAAAGTGAGAGCAGAATTTTAGTAAGTACCATCTCCTAGATTGGTTACACTAGAAGGATCATTTCACCTAATCAACAATTGTACAGTAATTTAGGGTAGGTTGGTATCATTTCAGTTTGATTTAATTTTATTTTTAGCAAGTGTTGAGATAATTCATCAAGCTTTGTAGTAGTGTGCAAATAAGGTAAGTGTTTTGAGCATTTTTTCAGATTTCATTGTGAAGAAAGTGTTGATTTCATCTTGAGATTTTCAACCATAGAGATTTCGTAACAAAGCAAGTTGCAGATTTGGGATCATCCCAATGGATTGGGCTACTAGTCTACAGTGTTCTTAGCACCTCACAGGGAGAGTGCCATCCCCGGATGAAGCCACTGTTAGGGTCCTATAATCTATAGGATCTCAAAGTGATTGATTATTTCATATAAGATCTTTCATATTGTAAATAATATTCCATGATTGTAAATTATTTCAAAAAAGGTTAAAACCTTAGGAAAAATATGCTTGCATGTCCAAATGCAGCATTAGGAAATAATTAAGTATGGTTTGATTGAATTAATCACATCATTTAAATGTGATTAAATAATTTATAATAAGGCCGGGTACTACAGGTTTTAATTTTGTCAAAAAGGTCAAAATTGGAAAAGAATGGTTTATCAAAGGTTTCAGAGACCCATTATAAGTTAAAGGTGTGCAAAGGATTAAAAACCTTTGGAACTCATCCTAAAAACCCCACCACATTACCATGTTTCATTGGTGGACCCACATTGATTTTCACATCAGCCAAAATAAAAAAATATTTTAATTGCGGTCTCCTACAAACCTTTCAAAATGTGATATGCAATGAAGTGGGACCCTTTTCACCCACGATACTTCGTTTTCATTTCATTTCCCTTAAAAATCATTAAACTTTACCCTTTTCTGCCTTTCCAATTTATATTTATACTTTACCTTTTTCACCGCTATATCATTGTTTTCACTTACTTTCCGTCTTCCCGATTCCCCGATTGCAATTAAATTGGGGCCATTCCTTCCCTTCACATCACCATTCCCCCACAATCCATCGTATTTCAAAAATTATAACTTATTCCATTCTACCAAACGTTAAATTTTGTGATCGCCGATTCGCATCGCAAGATCGCACATTTTTTAACTTATCGTTTGAAGCACCCACAACATATATTTTTTAAGTTGCGATGCGGTTGGCCCCACCACAGCAACTCTGCCCCCCACTTTAGGCCGATTGAAATGCGTAGATATATCATATGAAACCTCATAAAATTTACCTTACTGCAGAGACCATTCGCAACTTTATAAACTTCGCTGACGCAGTGGGCTCCATCTCTGCCATGTAACATCATCCTCCGACCGCGCAAATCGCACTTCGCGGATTTTAGTGCTTACCACATTGCCCAAAATTTAAAATATGTGACGTGCGGTAAACTATAAACATTGCGATGTGCGATGTGGGCAGGTCCCAATCGTATATCGCACTTCACATATTTTAGCATTTACCGCCCGCGCTCATAACAAAACCTAAGATTTGTGATTTGTAATGCGGTCCATCCCACCTTACCTGACACATGACCTCCTTTCTCCCTGCACTTCGCACTTTGCATATTTTAGTGTTTACCTCCACCTCTTATAGAAAAACCTTCAGAGTTGCGATTGTGATGCGGTCGGGTCCCACCTTCCCTGTCACAACATCTCCCTTTTTGCACTGCATCGCAGATTCCATTCCGCATATCATAATGTTGTGTAACTAGCTCCAAAAAGAGAAGAAAAGAGATATCAACGCCTTAGAAATGAGCCTCTTCGAGGGGGCAACCTCCAATACATTACATAAATGAACAATTCTTGGATGATACAATACACAAAACCTCCTTTCTATATATAGGAGTCCATGGGGCCATAATGTAATCCTAGTGGGCCACAATGTAATCCTATCCGACCTAACAATAATAATGTAAGGGAACAATAATAACAATATGGGGTTACAGGGGTACAATAATAACAATAAGGGGGTTACAATAACAACAATAAGGGACTATAATAGTAATATAGGGACCTAACATGCCCCTCTCCTTCAAATTTTTTTTTTCCTCAATGCTTCAGTAGCTCTGGGTGCTTCTGTATAAAATTCTCATCCTCCCATGTAGAATATTCAATGGGTAAGTTCTTCCACTTGATGAGATACTCTGAAATTGATCGTACTTGTCGAGTTTTTTCTATGATCGCTTCATAACTTCTTTCGATGTCATGTCGATCTTCCCGTTTTGTTTCATTACATTCCGCACCAAAGTTGCTATCCTTTGAGAGTTTGAGAACTTGTTGTTGATGCTCGATGTGATCTTCCACTAATTTATCATCCATATTTTCTATTATTTGATCCTTCAAACCATCCAACTTAGCCTCCATTTCTGCTTTTAAACCATCTATTTCATCTTCAATTGCTCTTCGTAAGATTGAAACTTGTTTCACTTGGTACCGTAATTTTGATATCTCATACTGCAAATCTTCCCCTTCATGCGTCATAGTATAGCTTTTTGAGGGATTAATGGGTATGGAATTATTTTTAGGCGCCATTTTAGAATCCAATATTGATACCTTTTACTTGCTTTGAGGAGATCGATATTGAAATTGAATTATCTATGTAATTGAAAATATTCAATATCTAAAATTCAGCCCTGTAGTAGCCCTCTGAATCTTCTTTCAAATGCCACAGTTATGATCTGATTTGGATTCTCCAAGACAAATTTGTGTCCAATCTCCCACAATGACCTAATTTTGGACTGGTTCGGTAGAGTGAACTTGTACGACTTGCCTTGTGTCACTGTTTTGTTCTTTGCCTTTGAAATTGATATCCAAGAAACTAAAGGCCATGTAATTGCGACCAATTTTGACGGCACTCCAATCCAATCTCCAGAGAGAGAGTTATTGAACTTTTCCCACGATCACCTCTTTGAGATGAAATTCAGGAGCCTGAAAAAGCACTACCTTCCACAGATCATATCTCCACAAATATTGTGAAAAAAGCTCTGAAATTTTTTGACGAATTTCCTCAGGATTTCAGCTTCGCATCATACGAATTTCAGATTCTGAACCTTCATAGAAAAGTTTTTATAGCGAAAATGCCACGATGACCTGTTTAGGAGCTTGAAAAAAATCCTAACTTCCACAGATGATATCTCCGAAAATATTGCGAACCAAGCTCTGAAATTTTTATACAATCTTCCTCAGGATTTCAGCTTCGCACCCTAAAAATTTCAGCTTCTGAAACTTTGTATAAAAAAAGTTATAGCGAAAATGCCACGATGACCTGTTTGGAGCAGCGAAACCCTAGAATCCCAAAGCTCCGATACCAAATGTTGTGTAACCAGCTCCAAAAATAGAAGAAATGAGATATCAACACCTTAGAAATAAGGCTCCAAAAATAGAAGAAAAGAGATATGAACGCCTTAGAAATAAGCCACTTCGAGGGGGAAACCTCCAATACATTACAAAAATGAACAATTCTTAGATGATACAATTTACAAACCCTCCTTTCTATATATAGGAGTCCATGGGGCCATAATGTAATCCTAGTGGGCCACAATGTAATCCTAGCCGACCTAACAATAATAATTTAAGGGCACAATAATAACAATATGGGGGTTACAGGGGTACAATAATAACAATAAGGGGGGCTAAACTAACATAATAAGGGGCTACACTATTAATATAGGGACTTAACACATAAAATGTGCAATATGCAATGTACAATTTTCTATGGATGCGACAAAGTTCAAAAGTAGAGTCTAAATTATTTCAAATCCGGGTATATGAGTTTTTACGATGTTTTGTTTAGAAAAAGGGTTAAACACGACAAAAGAGCTCAGGTAGCAAAAAGACAGAAAGGGTCAAGTCAGGCAAAGGCTTTGCGCAAAGATGATCATTTTTGTAACTGCAAGAGAAAAAAGAGCTCTCATACAACTGATTTCGCCAACACAACACTCGTTCCATCTGCCAACACAATAGTGAAATGTGGTCTACGTCCTAACTGTTCCAACTACATTAGCACTGGCTTTGCACAACGCATTCCACCGAGGCTATAATTCAGTGATAATTAGAGTTTTAAATTCAAGTTTAAGTATAAAAATACCATGGCTGTTAGAGATTGTATTTGTAATCTTTTGTATAAATACTTCAATTTTGGAAGTATCAAATGTCGATTGATTGAGATCGGAATCATTACTATATTTTGGAGTACTTTAAGCTTTTTCAAAGCACTGGAGCATCAATAATAATTAGACCATTCACAGGATTCTTGTGGCTTAAATACTGGTGATGTTTTTATTTTATTAGTATGTTTCATTGTTATCTTTCATTGTAATCATCTGAATTCCATTTGTAAAATATAAAGCGTGATGAATAGGATTTACTTCTGAGTACCTTATTATGGCTACATTTACAATCATAATGTTTTATGTTATCACTCAAAAAAAATGAAGCATCATTTGACAAAGTCCTAGAGGTTCATGTGTCAAAGGTAGGGTTACAGGATTCATTTTTCATTACTTGGTCAAGGAAAATTTTTAATTTTTCTTATTAAGCCTATCCTAAGGTCTAAACCCACCTTCTTTTAAATCCCATCATGTCACATCAATCATAACTTTCTGACATTTTTCATTTCCCAAGGCTTTAGCATCGAAAGGGTCGTTTTAGCCAAGAAACCACATTTTCGTAGCGAAATACACAGAGAAATTGCACTTTTTGCTATGAAACTGCTAATAATTTCGTAGCAAAAATGCCCAGAAATACACTAGGAATGCTACGAAAGTAAGTTTTCTTGTCTGTCATGTCAAATTAGCTGTTAGGTGTTAGAGAATGATTTGAAAAGGATAAGTTATATTCCATTCGAGTCAGTTAGGGTAAATATCAAGGTACATAGTCAAGGCCGAAGTCATCATCACCATTTTAAGCATGTATGATTCATCATTAGGATATGAGTGGTCATCGAACTTCAAAATATTTCCAAATTGAGTCATTCATCATTCTCCATTTCTTCTATGTGTTTTTTTTAGCTCTGGAGAGATATTTCATTGAGGTCAAGCTGTGGTTGGTTTCTTTCAAAGGATTGCAAATACCACTAATCAAGCGAGGTGGAGAATTATCAAGCGAGGCAGAGAATTATCAAGTGAGGCAGAGAAGATTTCAAAGAACCATGGCTGAAAAAAGGAAGACAAATAAAGGTGGCCACTATCTCAGATATGAGCCATCAGAAATGAACCTGATAAATGAAGACCCAACAGTTGTATAAATCTTCAGAAGGAAATGATGTTTACAATTTTGTGAAATATTATAAGGTTGCCATGTATAGGTTTCCAAAGAATTTTCCCTAAACTTCAGTGGAACAACTACTAAAGTGGGGATGTTGAATCTCAATATTACACCAGAGATCAGTGCAGTAGTAACAGGGATTCCTATAGGACAATAAAAATGGTTCAAAGGGTTCAAGTTCAACATGGAGGAGTGCAAAGATTTTATCAAACCATAAAGCAGTGAAGTTCACCTTACAAATTCCATTCCAAGGAGCTGCATGAAGGACACTTTCTCAAATCTACTGCTCATTATCCAGAAATATTTCACATTTGAAGGAAGATATCATAAATTCTATTCTTACCACTTCAAGCTTCTCCTTCACTTTGTTGGTAAGATATCTCTTGACCTGCCTTTCTATTCACACAGAAGTTTAGCAAAAATGGCAGATATGGTCCAAGCAAAATCTGAGGGAAGTGAAACCTCAATTTTTCATCATGGCTTAATAAAATTGCTGGTTCTAGATGAGTTACAATGACTAGACAGAGACTGTTATTCATTTCTGTTTGTTAGTGGTTTTGAAATGGATAGCCTTACCCCTAAAAGAACTCCAAAACCTAGAGGGTTACCATCACCTTTAGTGGCAGAACAAAATGAACCAGTAGGGGCAGATAAAATTGAACCAATCATGATGGAAACAAAGGAATTGCAGATATTTGATACACCCACTGTTCCACCTGCAAAACAAAAGTCAATAATGATCAAACCTACAAAACGAGAGCAAGCTGTGAGTAAACAAAGTGGAAAAAGGATAACAAAGAGCCAAAGAGTGGCTAAAGGAAATTTAGAATACATAATACATGCCATTTATATTGAAGAGATTCCTATATTCTAGGCTAAGGATATAGATGAAGGTGGACAAAAACTCAAGAATGTTAAATCTGCAAAGAAGCTAGAGTTTGAAGGTGAGGATGTAGGTTTTATGTTTCAGGCTAGGAAGTCCATGACTAGGCATGCTAGAAAACTTTTGGAGAGCAGCAAAGAAGTTCATCTAGCCACTGACACTACCCAACCACCTCAAGACATTATTGATCTTTCATCACCTGCAGAAAAAGATCCAGTTAGCAAGCCAAAGAAAGGAAAGGAGAAAGTAATTAAAAAAACAGAGTTTGAAATCCTTGAAGAACAGTTGAGGTTAGCTAATCATGAAATTTCAGTTATGAAGAAGGAGGCAAGGAAACATAATGTTCAAAAGGTTCAATTTGAAAATATGAAAGAGGTTTGGGAAGAGTAGGTTGACACTGTATCAAAGACCCTAGACAACACACAAAAATTAATCAAATGGACAATGCCATTGAGAAAAGAGGTGAAAAATGTTAGAAGAATGAACTTGAATTTGAAATCTACAAACAGAAAAATGAAAAATCAAGTTAAATACCTTCAGGAATAGCTAGAACTAATCCATGAGGAGTTGGAGAAGAAGGGCCTAAAAATGACAGTAGTTGAGGAGCCAATAGCTCAACTCATCATCAATGAGGAAGAAACACCTGAAGACTCTTAGTTTGGGATAGTTTATATTTTTTAAGGCAAATGACATGTTGAAAATGAAATTATTATAGCTAGAAGGTTCATTTTTGAAGCTAGGCAGAAATATTGAATTTACACAGTTTTCAACAGTTTCGTAGCGTTTCCTAGGCTTGAAGCCAGGAAAACGCTACGAAACCACCTGTAGCTTTCTTTTTGCATAAAAAGCCACTTTTGGTAGCTTTATAGAGCATTAAATGATAGGAAGGATGTGTCAGAACATGATGAAGATCATGTAAGAGAAAAGAAGCATAAATTATGATGGCAGAGGTCATTTTTTGTATGCTACGAAAGTACACTACGAAACTGTCATAATTTCAAGGTTTATGAGTAGGCTTTTGGGCAGTTTTGGACAGGTGGATACTTTCAAAGGGTCAAGGGACTTTGCCACTGGTCATCCAAGACTTGAGGACCATGAGATGAAGACAACTCATCAGCCAAACCATTCCTTGAAGATAAGGGCCTGTTTTCCTAAAAAATAGGGTTTGTTTCTAGATTTGGAGGAGCGTAATAAATATGTCAACTAGTGATGAACTCCATAATAGCTCATTCGAACATGTGAATCATTAGTTGTTAGATGTATAATTGTTTCAAGAGATAAGGTAGTTGATGTAATAACTAGTTGTTTGAGTCCTATTAGGAAAAGGATTGTTTAATAGAATAACTGTAATTTTCTCATTAAAGTAGATGTTTTCTTGTTATGCAAGGTGTCATTAGGAAAATTTCATTGAATCTGGCCAAGAGGCAGATCATCTCTCATGTAACAAGTCTATTAAAGGGAAAATATTCGAATTTTTAAAACGTTGGATATTTTTTGGCAATACTTCAGCTTTATGTAATTTAACTATTTTTAGTGATACATAGGACTTTTACTTGACCAACCTGAGATTCTCATGGCATTTTTAGTGCTTATTTGATCTACAATTTCTATGTGTACTATTTGCAGTGGTTTTCATCTTTAATACTCAAAATTCATAGGTGTATTCTTTGACTTCTTTTATTGATGAATTGGCTGTGTTATTTCATGTTTCATGTGTGATTTACCTCTGCTAAAAACTCTTACCTACCTTAGCTTCCATGTCAAGTGAACTTACCACTGAAATACTAAATTTGTTGACTCCATAAGCCCAATGATTGCAAACTTATACTTTTTTCAACCTACACAAATCACACACAAGTTATGTCCCAATTAGAGTTAGCCATCTAGTTTCATCATAATCAAATATAATTAACCCCTTTTGAGAAAGCCCTATCAAACAGAAGAGGCTAAGCTTCAGCTACAAGTTGGTTTGAAACAATTACATGAAGTTGTCTGATTAGCAGCTAATCAAGTGAAATTTTGTGATAACATTTTCCACTAAAGGCCAAGCTAAAGAATTCTTAATTTCTCTTTAGTTCTGCTGAATCTTTTGATATTTCTGTCATAATCCATTTATAAATTCAAAATATCCAGTAAATATTCCTAGCTTGCCCTGTGTTTACTATGTGAAAAATTGATGCAACCATCCAATTATATTTTGACTACATTGCCTAATAGACATTAATCCATTGAATACAATCAATTTTCCAAACCCAAAACCCAAAACCCAAGTACAATCATAACTAGCCTAAAAACCTATCCAAACAAAATTAAATCTTATAGAGAGAGCCCTCTCTGAAACTGGCATGGCTAGATCCAAGTTTCTAAAGTTGGTTTGATGTTGGCCTATGTAGTTTTTCTTCAGCCTCAGAATTACAGAACGCTAACAGTGAGCGAGAGGTATTGGGCCGAAAAGTTTGGGTTTGGAGATAAATGATAAAATCCACATACCAAGGGTTAGATGAATCAATCAGAAACAAAGATTCATCTGGAATTGATGGTTCTGATGTGGTTTCAGTACTGTTAGAGGGAAGGTCGCAGAGAAGCTCAATGAAAACCAAAGACTTCTTTGACTTGGATTTGATGAATTCCAAATCAAATTCCTAGAAAATGACGATCCATTTTGAATATCCCACACCCACCCCCCCCCAACAACTGTCATGACATAATTTATGTCATAGGGTTGCAATCTAAAATGACAATGGTATTTCAGAGTAGGATATAATGGTGAAATATTTGGACAACTTGAATGACTGCCAAGGTGATATTTTCGATGCATGAGTACTTAACTTCCATATCATTGAGATTATGACTCAAATAATATATCGTATGTTCTATCCCATCTTCTTCTTGGACTAAAACCATAGCAATGGTTGTATCTGCAGCGACGAGATATAAGAAATAGTCACTCTGATAATTAGGGGGACACATTAATGACACTCGAATCAGGGTATCTTTAAGAGCATCAAGATAAGCTTGTGAAACCTTATCCTAATCGTAGGGAATCCCCTTTTTCAAGAGACGAGTAAATCCTTTATCCATTTCGGCATAGTTGGGTATGAATCTCCTTAGAAATTTAACCTTTCCTTGAAGTCTCTGTAGCTGAAGTAAGTTTGATGGTGCAGACAAATCGAAAATGGCCTGGACCTTCAGTGGGTCAATTCAAGTTCCATCTTTTGAGATGAAGAATCCAAGAAAATTGCTAGAACCAACACAAAACACACATTTGTGTGGTTTGAGGCATATCTTGTAGTGTCAGCAACGTAAAAATATAGCTCTCAGATGCGCCGGGTGATCAGTATGTTTTCGTGAATGCACAAGTAAATCATCTAGATAAGGTTGAACAATGTGCTTAATTTCATGGAAAGAATAATCCATATGAAAGATTTGATTGTAATCGGAGAATCCATAAATTCTGTCTTATATTGGTCCTCTGGGCGAATATTGATTTGATTGTAATCGGAGAATCCATCCATGAATGAAAAGATTTCACAGCCGGCACATTCGTCAATGATTTGGTCGATAAAAGGAGTGGGATAGTTGTCTTTTGGACAAGCATGATTGAAATCCCGATAATCTACGCACACTCTGATTGTCCCTTGTTTCTGCATGACAAGAACAATGTTGGAAACCTAATCAGTTAGCGGAACAAGGTAAATGAAACCAGCACACAAAATTTTTTCAACTTTTTCTTTAATGGCAGTAACCTTCTTTGTATGAACAAGAAAAAGGCATTGACGTACCGGTTTGACATCAGGGTACATTTTAATTGTATGTTCAACGATATTAGAATCTATGCCTGTAATTTCCTCATAAGACCAAGAAAATACATCTCGGAATTCACGAAAAAGAAAGTGATAAGTGTCAAGTTCGGATGCAGAACAAGACACGCTGACATGAATTTTTTCTACAACGACAGGTTTGGTCAAAATATCGATAGAAATTGTTTCTTCAATGTCTGACAGGTTTCGATCGGATTCGATGGCATTAATGAGAACAAAATTAGAAAAGAAATCAGAGATCGTAGGGTGATATAGTTCAATAAGATTATCTTCATTGTAATATGGAAGATGGGAATGATGATGATAATAATCCCATGGTTCTCCTTCTGGCATCATGGCTTCCACAATTTTCTCATTAGTCAAGAATGTGGATGAAAAATGATCAAAAGGAGTACCAAAATCTAATGAATGATCGACCCAAATGATTGGCGATGACGGATTAGGATGCGCCGCCCAAGCCAATAATATTGATTGCTATGCAAGCTAAATTGGGATTAGTGACAGAAATTCACCCAGTGTATCAACTTTAGAATCATTGGTAATCTTCCTTAATTCATATGAAGTGGAAGATATCATGTGGTAGGTCTCTATTTTTGCAATTTTTGCCGACGTCGCAGGTGGCGGTAATGAAAAGGTGCCCATTAGGGAAGAATCCTTAAAGATCCCTACACCAATGTTTTGAAGTGCTAGTTGGGGTGCGAGAACTAAAAAAACACTTCTAGTTACTTGGGAACTAGAGGCAAACAAGGAGAGTTGATTTATGACTCTGATGGCGCTTTTATGAGGGAAGGCAATCATCCGAAATTAAGTAGAGACGATCGCAGTCATAGCGTAAACCCATGGCCTTCCAAGTAAAATGTTGTAGTAAAGGGGTCCGTCAACAACCTCAACTTCAACAGTTACAGTTTTTCCCCTTAGTTCAACATGCATGTTATTCATGATTCCATAAGGCTTATATGTACAACTGTCAAAATATTTTAACATCGTAGGTGATTGAGATAAGTGAGGTGGGCCAAGTGACTTCCAACAATTTATAGACATAATACAAGTAGATGCTCCCTCATCAATAATAGTGCGATGGATGAGGTGATTTAGAAAATTTACTTGGATTGAAAATTCTAGTTCGGCTGGTAATTGTGGCACATAGCCCGTATGATTAAAGACTACAAGATTAGAATATGTAGGGTCAACTCCATGAATTTCTGACAATAAAGCTTTCTTTTGGGAGGGACATTTTGGAGTACCTTAAGCATCGACATAATTGAAGGTGATTGAGCCAAATCTTCAACTATGTTATAATTTTGAGCAGCGTGAGCTCAAGGATTGAAGGTCGATTTATGGACGACTCCCTTCGGTGGCTTTATTGTTAACTATAGAATAACAGGTGGCGAAATTGATTCAGTTGAAGGATTCATAGTCGAGGTAGTAGGTTGATCTATAGATTGACTACCGTAATATTTACTTCGCGTAGACTCCCAAAACATCGGTTTTGGGCTTTGTGACAAATAACATAAGAACTTGGGAACTAGAAGCGGGATTCGTAGCAAGCATGTTTGTATCTGGATTCGGAAAAGGATCTGTCAACACAACAGATGCAGGTGAAGTCTTAAGAAGTTTTGAGACTTTTGAGCGGTGAAGATAGTCTTGCGTAAAGTGATCCTCATTACAAATCAAACAAAGGTAACGAGGTTTCCGAGAATTTCCAGATTTTTTATCAGATGATCTTTCCTGCTAGGGTGAATTTTTCTTTTTCTTTTCTTTCCCCTTTTCCTTGCTTCCGAGTTGCTTGTCACTCTTGCCATTGTCAGATGACACAGAATGTATTTCAGAAGAAAGTGTAGGATCAAATGCAGTAGAGGTGTGAGTGTTGGCAGAACCAATCATACCATCACCAGCATGAGAGTCCTTACCAGATGGAGGAGGAACAATAAAATTTGATCGCGACGCATTTGGAATTTTCTCATAGAGTGTGACAGACTAAGTATAAATCAAATCTAAGTACTGGGCATGAGAAATGACTTGCTCTTCAATGGCGACTCCACCTTTGGCTACATCCTCACTGATAGATGGCAGCAAGGACTTAATAAACCACTTTGCCAAAAGATGATCAAGAACAAACATTTTGACCATTCAACGACGATGACACCAATTATGAATATGATCAGAAATGTGAGTAATAGTTGTCTGTTTAAAGTTGGTCAGTAATTCCTTTCCAATTTCATATCGTATGGGTAACTGGAAGTGGGTTGAAAAGGTAGAGGCTAAGGTAGTGAAGTTATCAAATGAATCTCATGGTAATTCAATGTACCACTTTGTAGCCAGACCAGTAAGCGTACGCTGGAAAAGACATAGTCTAACAGAGTCATCATTTAAGGAGTTTGATGAACATCACAAATGATAAATCATAACATGCATTAAAGGGTATTCCCCAGGGTACCCATTGAATTTAGTAATGTTAGAGGGTAATTTATGTGGTATCACCAGCCACCAAGAAGAATAGATGATGGGATCATTGGTAAGCCGGTTTAAATCAAGCAATTCTAATGTTGCGACAAAGGGCAACTGTTGATTCAAGTCAGGCTGAGCATAACCAGGATAGGATGATATTTCTTGGGAAATAGGCCTTTGTGCACCACCATAAGGAATTTGCTGTTGGTAACTTAGATAGAGGTTATTTTGATGACCAAATGCTTGAGGGATCTGTTGACCAAGTCATAGATAAGCTAGTTGTTGTTGGAATTTTTGTTGTGGCATTTGAGGCTATGGCTTCCAAGGTGATTTCCTGCCAATATTATAGCCCAAAACATAATATATTGGACTCGATTGTCAATAGGTAAGACCGGTAGGAGCCCGTGACATCATCATCTAGCCTGTGGTTGTAAGAGTCTAGATACAGGTGGTTGTTGTAAACCAACCGAAGGAGGTGGTGTATGGAGGCCCAAGACTTGATGATAATCGGTTGAAGGACCCGCATAAGACAGATGAGGTATAGCCAACTGAGCCTATAAATTGGGTAATAAAGTATTAACATGTGGGGAAGATGTAGGCGCAACAGGTTGAACCGGTTGGTATGAATGCACAACCGTTTGTGGTTGAACGGGAAGGATAGGTTGCCACTGACAAACAGTAATTCCAACATTTGGGTGACCATAAAATGACAGAGTACTATCAAAATGGGTGACCATAGGTTGCCCCCCCAGCATGAGGAGTATAACAAGATGGAATATATTGATCTCCAAATGGTGCGACTAGTCAAGATTGAATTGGATGGAAGGTACCCAAATGAACCAGCTTGATGCTGAACTGAAGATGTGTATAAGGGATCAAGCCATTCAATACTCGTTAGAGATTTACCAGATAAGATACTAGAAGATTACATGGGTGAAGTCCATGTATTTTAGGAGGCACTAGAGTAGGTTCTAGATAATGATTGGTAACCCAGTGGGATGGATAGACCACCATAAATATGTGATTCGGGTGACATGGTAAACATCGACAAAGTAGAAATAGTAGATGTTGTCACAACTGTAACAAATGGTACAACCGAAGATGTTGACCCAACATGGTCAAATGACCCAGTGAATACCCTATAAGATCTATGGGAACTTGGATTGAAACAGGATCAACTGAAGTAGTGTAAATTAATCGAGGAAAATACTCGTAAAGATAAAGCCCCGACCCAAAATGAGTTAATTTGCAGGTGTTTCTTCTTGTTGAGGTTCTTCCTCAATCGAAATCAAACCAGGTGGAAGAATTTCACCGTCAAGCCCAAGATATATTTAAGGTGGTTGACTATGTGACAAAAGGGAAGATTCAATGGCTACAGATGAATGAGGAGTGACTGATACAGGAACAACTACTCGTTGTTCGAATTCAGGATTAAGATGTTCTGGTAAAGGAACGATAGGCTTCGACTCAAATTCTAGTTGAACAACGTCGGGATTTGGATGTAAATTCTGTTGATCAGTGGTTGTCATTGATGTCAACCTAAGCAGCACCAGGGGCTACCCCAATATTGTATGGGAATGTTGGCCTACAAAATTAATATATTCTGGGTCAAGAATGCTTTTGATGGTTTCTACTTGTCGATATGTTTCGTTGATATATGGTGCGCCACATAATTCTTCACGGTTTGAGAGATATTAGGAATTTTGCTTCTGTGATCCATAAAATGTGTAAGAAATTTTTTCGGTGAAAATCACATGTAGGGAATTTTTGCTGACGCGTTTCGAACCAGCCAGTGTGGTTGAGGGAAGCCTTGGAGATTGAAAAGAGGCCTGTCAACCTTAATAGGGATGATGGGTGGAGTGTCAGTAGATGCTGGATTCCCGCCCTTCACTCTTAGTTGCCTTTTATTTTTTTCCTTTTGTACTCCCTCTAGCTCCCATTTTCTTCATCTTTGTTTGCACCTTTTGGTTTACTTTTATGATTTTTTGGACGTATTTTATTTTTATTTTTATTTATTTATTTTAGTTTATTTATATATATGTTTTATTTTCTTTTATTTTTTTAATTCGCTTCCTTATTATTGTATGAATTTATTTAGCTATGAAATTAAATTATTTAATAATTTATTTATTATTTTTATATTCCTTTTTACTATGTTATTTGATTATTTATTTTTATCATTAGTAGTTATTTTTATTTAATTTGGTTTATTTTATTTTATTAAAATTTATTTTTCTTTTATTTTTATATTTTTAATTTTTGTTTTAATTTTAATTTTTATTTCTATTTTTATATTTTTAAAAAATTTTATTTTATATTTTTATTTTATTTTATTTTATTATTATTATTATTATTATTATTTTTTCAAAATAAAAAATATATAACATTATTTTAACATTATGTTTATTAGAAATCATTATTATCGAATTAGATTTAAATTAAAACCTTAATAATAAAATTTTATTGGAAATTAATTATAATAAAATATAGTTTTATTTGATGGAAATTTAATTTATTTTATTAATTTAGTCAAACTAGTCGTTATGTTACAAACGGCTAGTTGGAGCTTTCCTGTCTATTTAATCTGGTTTTTTGGTTTATATTTCTCATCTTGTCCTGATGATGAACCACACTGGCTGGTTCGAAACACGTCAGCAAAAATTCCCTACATGTGATTTTCACCGAAAAAATTTCTTACACAGGTTTGAGAAATATTCATGTTTGAAGTTTGTACCCCTAGTTAGTGGGCTAAAACCCCATGGGGTTGTGGCATGGGTCATTGAAAAGTCATAATTAATATTTTTTAAGCTCCTAAAATCCCTCCCACGTTCACTTGTTTAAGCCCCTCTCAACCTAAGCATTTATATGAATTGTGATCCTCATATCCTCCTTATGTAAGGGATTTCGCCATCTGAAACAGGTCATCATGGAATTTGCGCTCTAACTTTTTTTCTACGAAGGTTAAAAAGATGAAATTTTTATGAAGCGAAGCCGAACTCCTGAGGAAGCTCCTGTAAACATTTTAGATCAAGGTGCGTAACATTTTCGGAGATATGATCTGTGGAAGTCAGTGTTTTTGCAGGCTCCTGAAATTCATCTCAAAGAAGTGACTTTGGGAAAATCATCATAAATCTTTCTATGAGTATCGGATTGGAATTATGTAAAAGGTGACATAGAGTGCACGGACTCTAGTTTTTTCCCTATCAATTTCAGAGCCAAATGAAGAAATAGTGACACGTGGCACGCTGTACAAGTTTGGTCTACTAAAACAGTCCATAATTAGGGAATTGTGAGAGATTGGGCATAACTATCTATGAAGAATCCAAATTGGGTCAGACCTGTGGCATTGGAAAGAAGACTCAGAGGAATACTACAGGATCAAAAATAACATATTGGGAATCTGAAATAACAAATATACACCAAATTCAATATCGAGCTCCTAGAAGGCAAGAAAAAACTATATCATGTGTTGGCAAGGGCTGCAAAGGATCAGACTTTCTAGGGCAGAAAAGAAAAGAAAGGTGCAAAAGAGGGTAGCATGACAAGAGCAGAAACCAAGGTGTATATCAGCAGAAATAATTTAATCACAAGAAGTCTTCAAGTGGGCGGCACTGCTTACAGTCATTGTAAAGGTATCATTGTACTAAGTCATTGTAAATAAATTATTGTAAAAATTGTACTAGTGTCTATCTGCCATGAGTTGAAGAGGCAGTGTCGGGAGTTCTAGGATCATCATTAGGTGGTTGTGTCATAGTTGGGGTTATGGTCTATTGTGTCTTCTTCTTCTACATCATTCTATATCATTGTAAAGTGTACCATTTTCCCTAGTACGGGAGTCCATTATTCTTTTATTATTCTACAGGGTGGTAGGGTGGTGCTAAGGTGAGTTGTAGCTCATTGGGTGTTGGGGCACCCGTTCAGTTGACTACTAAAGAATCTCAAGCGTTGGAGCGTCCATCCAATGGGAGCTAGAGAAGAATTCTTTTCTAGATTCTAGGAACTTGGAGCTTTATTTTAAATTGGAGTTGAATATTAAAGAATTATTAGAAAAGCATTAGGTGTTTTTTGTCCTGGAGTGGGTTTCCACCTTAAAAAATGTGTGCATTTGTGTTCCTTTATTTTTTGCTATCATTGTACAAAAACTAATAATAATTGAAGATTAACTAATGCTCTAATTGAAAGGAATATGGATTCACCCCCCCTCTTAGTATTTCCAACAATTGGTATCAGAGCTTGGTTCCTTTAATAGAAATTTAACAGCTAGAAAAAGGTCATGGATCATACCAAGAATGGTGTACCTCTGTTCAATGAAAATAATTATGCACTCTGGAAAGGAATAATGGAGGTCTATCTCTTGGCACAAGGTTATGAATTATGGGACACTGTTCAAAATGGATTTACATCAACCGCGGATGAACAAGGTAAGAAGAATTTGGTAAATGATGAAAAAGCAAAGAATATTATTATCAATGGACTTATTGAATCTGCTTATCATAAAGTGTTGGGTTGTAAAAATGCCAAAAATGTATGGGAAAAGCTTGAGAAAATATATGCAGGTGACTCAAATGTCAAAGAAGAAAAGCTTCAAATCTATAGAGAAAAAATTGAGCAACTCAGAATGAAAGAAGATTGCAACCTTGCTGCATACTTCCAATATGTTGATGAAATAACCAATACTTTGGAAGGATTGGGAGAGCCAATTGACGAGAAGACTATTATATGAAAGATTCGTAGAACGTTACCAGGGAGATTCAACCCAAAGGTATCAGTCTTATAATATAGTGCAAATCTGGACAAACTCAGCAAAGATGAATTACATGGAGTTCTCATAGCATATGAAATGAGACTTGATGAAGAAGAGGGTACTTCACATCTAGAAACTGCGTTTGTTGCATCTAAGAAAACTAATAAGGACAAACAACCTTCAATTAAAAAGACATGCACCTGCAAGTGTGAAGAAAAGGAAGATGATGGAGAAGGTCCTTCAGATGAAGAATATGCTTACTTTACAAGAAAACTAAAAATTGGTAAGGGAAAATTCAAAGGTAAACTTCCATTGATATGTTTCAGCTGTGGTGAGGTTGGGCATTTCACAACAAAATGTCCGAACAGAAATGAGGGCAACTCAAAAGGAAAGAAATGCTTTAAGAAATTCAACAAGCAAGGATCCAAAAGGAACTTTCTCTCTAAAGAAGATAGCTCATCATCCGATGAAGACAATGACAACGAAGAAGAAGCCAATGAGAGAGTATTGTTTATGGCCAAGCACAATAAACAAGAGGTATCAAACAATGAAGAAGAAGGATTGACCATAGAAGAATTTTCTAAGGAAGCAATCAAGCTTATAAAAGAGCTCAAGGAAGAAAAGATATGCTCCAATACCCTTGAAGAACAAGTTCAAGGTCTCAAAATTGAAGTTGAAGAACACAAATGCATTGAAGAGTCACTTCAAAAAAAGTTGGAAGAAAGAAACCAAGAAAGGGAAGAATTAGAAGCCGAAGTAGTCTCGCTGCATAAGGAAGTGAAGAGAGGAAAAACTATCCAAAACTATGCCAACAACTCAAGGGCATTGGAAGAAATCATCAAAAATCAATGATCTTACAATGATAGAACTGGCATTAGTTACAAAGAAGAAGAAGAAAGAACTTCTACAACAAAATAAAATGAACCTATGAGATCTGACATGCATGTAGACTTCATTGGACAAGATTCGCAGGAACATCCTTGGAAGACAATTCCTCGACGAAGATTTCCATCCAGGTACCAACATATTTTTTATGGCTACTGTTATTCATGTGGAAAATTTGGTCATAAAGCTGTAGAATGGTGTACGTATGCCAGGAATGAATATAATTCGAGGAGATCTGTCAAATATGAACCTCCAAGGGCTTAGTGAAACATCAATAGATTTGAACATTTAAAAAATAATATTGAATGTTACAAACGTCGAAAATTTGGACACATAGCCAGAGATTGCAGACTTGAAAATCCTCCAGAAGAATCTTCGAAGCCACAGAATGAATGAACATGGAAGAAGAAAAATACTGATAATTGTTCTCTCGCTCTCAAGGCTCAAAACAAAAAATATGTGTGGTATGTTGATAGCGGTTTCTCAACGCATATGACTGGAGATACAAGGAAATTTGTATCTCTGAAAGAGAAGAAGGATGGAACCATATCCTTTGGAAATGATGGATCTTCAAATGTTATAGGATCAGGTACCATTACTCTCAGAAGAAAAGATGTTATAGCCAAAAATTTTCTATTGGTTGAAAATATGAATCACAATCTTCTCAGTGTTGGACGAATGTGTGATCAAGGACACACAATACTATTCAACTCAACAAAATGTGAAATCAGGAAAGGGAGGTATAGTAAAATTGTGGCTACAACAATTCGAGCTCCAAACGACATATATGTTCTAGATGAAGCAACTAAAGGATGTCTAATAGCTAAAGAGGATGATATAATATTTGGTAGCAATGATGATCGACTAAGTAAGAAGTTTGCTACAAAGATGCAAATTGATTTCGAGATGTCTTTACTTGGTGAGCTGACATGCTTCTTAGGGCTTCAAATATCTCAGCAAGAGAAAGGAATATTTATATGTCAAGCCAAGTACATCAAGGAAATTCTCAAGAAATTCAAAATGGAATATTGCAAACCCATCCTTACTTCGATGGTAACAGGTTGCAAATTGAGCATATATGGCTCATCTAAGGATGTGGATCAAAGGTTGTATAGATCTATGATTGGTAGTATTCTATATGTAACAGCCTCTCATCCAGATGTTATGCAAGCAGTTGGACAAGTAGCAAGATTCCAAGCAGCACCAAAAGAATCACATATTATTTCCATCAAAAGAATTCTTCGATATCTAAAGGGAACAACAAAATATGGCTTGTGGTATCCCAAGGGTAACAATCTCATTATTCATGCCTTTACAGATGCATATTGGGCAGGAAGCATTGATGATCATGAGAGTACTCATGAAGCATTGGAATATCTTTTCCAAAATCTTGGGATACTCCAAAGTTCTCATTAGATTTTCTTATTGAAAATATAAAGGGGGAGTGGAAGTGTGTACAGGTCCGCAGGATGGTTGTGTGTTAGGGGGAGTGGAAGTGTGTAAAGGTCCACAAGATGGTTGTGTTCTAGGGGAGTAACCCTTTGCCATTGATGTCAAAGGGGGAGAGAATGATGTAGGAAGAGGTGTCATGATCGCAGGGGGAGTACTTGTGTTGCCATCAATGCCAAAGGGGGAGATTGTTGATCAACGGTTGTCATGATGTCAACCCAAGCAGCACCAGGGGCTACCCCAATATTGCATGGGAATTTTGGCCTAAAAAATTAATATATTATGGGTCAAGAATTCTTTTGATGGTTTCTACTTGTCGAGATGTTTCCATTAAAATATGGCAAGTCACATAATTCTTCACGGTTTGAGAGATATTCATGTTTGAAGTTTGTAGCCCCAGTTAGTGGGCTAAAACCCCATGGGGTTGTGGCATGGGTCATTGAAAATTCATAATTAATATTTTTTAAGCTCCTAAAATCCCTCCCACATTCACTTTTTTAAGCCCTTCTCAACCTAAGCATTTATATGAATTGTGATCCTCATATCCTCCTTATGTAAGGGATTTCACCATTTGAAACAGGTCATCGTGGAATTTTCGCTCTAAATTTTTTTATATGAAGGGTTAGAAGCTGAAATTTTTATGAGGAGAAGCTGAAATCCTGAGGAAGCTCCTGTAAAAAGTTTAGATCAAGGTGCGCAATATTTTTGGAGATATGATCTGTGGAAGTCAGTGTTTTCGCAGGCTCCTGAAATTCATCTCAAAGAAGTGACTTTGGGAAAATCATCATAACTCTCTCTATGAGTATCAGATTGGAATTATGTAAAAAGTGGTAGAGAGTGCACAGACTCTAGTTTTTTCCCTATACATTTCAGATCTGAATGAAGAAACGGTGACAAGTGGCACGCTGTACAAGTTCTCTCTACTGAAACAGTCCATAATTAGGGCATTGTGAGAGATTGAGCAGAACTCTCTATTGAAGAATCCAATTTGGGTCAGACCTGTGGCATTGGAAAGAAGCCTCAGAGGACTACTAAAGGACTGAAAATAACATATTGGCAATCTAAAATAACAGAGATACACCAGATTCAATATCAATCTCCTAGAAGGCAAGAAAAAGCTATATCATGTGTTGTCAAGGGTTGTTGGGTATGTGTTATATTCTTTCCACGATTAGTCATGCGTGGGGGGGTAAGAGGGGGGGAGATAGCCCCCCCCTTTGCATTGGGCACAATGGGGGGTGGCAGCCCCCCCTGTCGAGGTCCGGGGTAGCGCTCCAGCGAAAATTTTTTGGTCCTTAATTTCCGGTGGGCGGTCCATGCCCATGGTTTTGCACACGGTTTTGGGGTACGATGGTTTTTGGCTTCTGGTATTTTTTGTAGATCCGGTCAAGGGAACTACGGTTATGTTCTAATCTAGGGTTAATGGATTAGGGTTTATGTATGCTTCGACATGTATATATATGTGTTGCAACACTAAAAGGAATATAATGAAATATCAAGCTGGTCGTCCCGATTTGGGATCTAGGGGAAAATCTCTTTGTTTCTCTGTTTTATGTTTTATGCTCTTGCTATTTTTTATTTTCTGTTATAAGATTCATGTGTAGATAATTTCTGTTCTGTTGGAAATATGATGCAGAGTGTTGTCCTTGATGGCAACCCACTGAATGAAGATGAAGACATGTGACTGTTGACATGTGTTGTTCTTGATGGCAATCCACCTGATGAAGTTATTCTTGATTTGATGGACTTGGTAAATGATATAAATCTGATATGATATGATGCTTGTTGATATTATGATGTTGAGTGTTGTCCTTGAAAGGCAACCCACTTGATGAAGATGATGGCAACTTACTTGATGAAATTGTGCTTGATAGAACCTGTTCTTGATGAAGTAAATCTGATGTATCTACAGTGTGTACAGAAGGCAATGAAGAAAGGAATTCAGCATGTGCTAAATCTTGATGAAAAGAGTATGTCTCTAGGAATACGCGGATTTTCCTAAGGGAAGTCGCGTATGCACGCGGGAAAGAACGTGATAAGTCGCGTATGTGAAAAAGCGCTCAAAAAGTGCAAAAACAGGGGCCCGTGGTATTGAAGACTCATGGTATTGATTTGGCTCGTGGTATTGAAGGCTCATGGTATTGCCTTGGCCCGTGGTATTGAAGGCTCATGGTATTGCTTTGGCCCGTGGTATTGAAAAAGGATAAACCTATATATAAGGAGAAGAAATTCATTGTGCAAATCATGAGAGTGGGAGCAAGACGTCTAAGCTTGAATGAATACTTCTCTGTAAAGTATATCTGTATGGAAAGGGTAAAGGTTTGATAATAGATCTGAATCTATGATGCACCTATGAAGAAATGATGAAGCGAAATATATAGATCTGGAATGTATTTGTATCTGCTAGATCTGTTTATGGAAGGCTTAGATCTGAGATGAGGCGAACATCTGTCAAGTAAAAGGGTAAATCTGAACTGAATATCCGAGAAAGTATGCCTTTATAATGGTTAAAGACTATACGCTAGTTCGCTGTATAGTGTGTATAGAAGCGCGTATATACGCGGCTTCGTCGATGAGAAAGCGCGTATGTGCAATAAAATTAGCTCTGTAATTTGTACTGAAGTATACGCTGGTTTATGTGGACGGAAGCGCGTATATACGCGACATCAGAGAAAGGAAAGCGCGTATGCAAACTAGAGTTTGCTGAAGTCTGTGGTAAGAAATGTCTGATCTGTTCTGCTGGTTTACTGATATCTGTCAGTGAGTTATATGTAATCTGTTTCATGGTTGACTATGCTTAAAAGTATGGAAAGGGTCCAGTCTGAAAATATGATGAAACGTGGCCTGCAAGTTGTGTTCTAAAGGAAGCTTTGGATCCAGTGTGAAAATTGATGAAACGTGGTCCATAGAGGTGCTGAGGGTTGTAGCCTTCAATCAGGGGGTTGTAGCTCCCTTCCAGGTGAGGCTGGTAAACGAGATCGGGGGGTCGTAGCTCCCTTCCAGGAGAGGCTGGTAAACGAGTCAGGGGGTTGGAGCTCCCTTCCAGGAGAGGCTGGTAAACGAGCGCGGGTGGGTGCCTGCGTGCTGGTCAAGTCTGCGCCAGCACATATGTTGTAAGATGTTTTCTCTATAATAAAATATTGAAGGCTGAGCAACTGCAGCGGTGGTTTTCTCCCGACTTGGGTTTCCACCTAAAAATCCTGGTGTTCATGTGTGATGCTTTGTGTGATGGTTTATCCTGTTCTTACTGCACATGTTTACTGTTTATAGAACATCTAATGAATGAATGATGGAATGATATAAGTGAAGAACTAATGGCATAATTAGATCTCTGTGTATACACGAGTTTTATGAAGGATATCCGCATGTATACGCTACTTGGCTTCAGCAAAGTAGCGTATGAGTTTTAAGGAATGAAAAAGTAAAAAGTTTTGAATATGCAGTAAATACTGATTCACCCCCCCCTCTCAGTATTTTTCCCAACAATTGGTATCAGAGGGTGGTCCTTCTGCAGAAGCTTGATCGCTTGAAGGAGATCCGTCGCAATGGGAAAGAAGCAAAAGAAGAAGGTTACTCAAGGAAAGAAGAAGCCTCGGAAATCATGTATAGCAGAAATTGAAAGAGATGAAATAGGTATTAATCGTTGTTCTTGTATTTTACTTGACTGTATATGCAAAGGTTATGATAGTGAAAGTGATAGTATGGACCTAGAAGAGACTGTCAAGATTAAAGATGAAGAAGATTCTGACCAAGCTCTACAAGTGCTCATGGCAAAGAAGCAAAAGAAGAAGGCTACTGAAAAGGAGATATCTCATAAAACATGTGTAGCAGAAAATGAAGAAGATGAAACATGTATTGATTGTTGTTCTTGTGATGCACTTTCCTGTGCATGCAATGGTGAAGATAGTGAAAGTAAAGTTTTGGATCTAAAGGAAGCTATCAAGAAAATTGAAGATCAACAAAGATCATTTAATAAAAGCGAAGCTATCTACAATGAGATGATATCTCAAATGAAAGATCAAATAGAAATGTTGAATGGACAGGTGGACAAATATCAAAGGTTTCATACTTATGCATCCAATCGAATTAAAGAACTAGAAGTAGAAATCAACGATCAAAATGCAGATCTCGAAAAATCAAGCAAGAAGAATGAAGGACTTGAAGCTGCAATCATATCTCTGCAAGCAGATCTTGAAGCATCAAGTAAGAAGAATGAGGAACCTCTACAAAAATTTGAAAAGGAAGGCCTTGAAGCAGAAATCATCTCTCTCAAAGAAGATCTGGAAAAATCAAATAAGAGGAATGAAGAGCTGCAACAAACATGTGAAGAAAACAAAAATTGGTTGAAAGAAGAGATTCTAAATCTGAAGGATCAAGTAGAAGATGGAAGAAGGAAAGAAGAAAGCATGACAAAGCAATGTCAAGCCTTGGAGGTTGATGTAAACATTCTCAAAGGTAAATTAGAAGAAAAGGTTAAAATTTTGAGGTTTCAAGATAGTACTAACATTTTGGACAATATTCTGAGTAATCAAAGGTCTCCTGCTATCAAACTTGGTCTTGGTTTCCATGAAACTGTTAAAGGAGAATCTAGCTCACAAGGGAGTGCTAAAAATTCAGAGGATGTCAATGCAAAACCTGAAGTGTTGAAAGAAACAAAAGGTCAACCAACAATGATGAAATCTCAAAGGAAATCAGTCAATAAAGTTGAATACTTTAAATGTCATAATTATGGGCATGTTGCAGCAAATTGCAGGAGCAGATCATTTCAGCCTCAATCAAACAGTTCCTACATAGAAAGGTACTCTGGTTTCTTCAAGGGATATTTTTTTTCATGTAACAAGTATGGACATAAAGCAGCTGATTGTAAAAGGAGGAAGATTAGAAATACTCATTATGATTCTTATGCTTATTTCTCTGGACACATGAGATGTTATTTCTGTAACAAGTATGGACATGTAGAAAAGGAATGCGGGTTGAACAGATCTGAGAAAGTGGACAACTTTCAGCACACAGTTAGGAAGTTCAAGCAAGTTTGGAAAAAGATGGAGAACCGATCAGAAACGTAGGGAATTCTGACCCTACTGCAGTCATCCGCTTCAGAAGCTGACTTTTCTTATTGACTGCAGGAATGATGTGGGATACATTATGAGATTTAGTAATGTATCATCACAGGGGGAGCAATGTATGATGAATCTCATGGTTGATTTGATCATTCTGGTTATGTTTACTTCTGACAGCGCATCTGATGTGGAAAAGACAGGTACAGGAAGTATAAGTTCAGGGGGAGATGAAGGAATGTGAATAATTTCTATGCTTCACTTTCCATACGTGGGTTCTATTAACAAAAGTCGCGTATACACGTGAGTTCCAGAGACACAGTCGCGTATGCATTAATGATAAGAGAATTTATCTTGATAGCTGAATATCTGGAGCAGAGGTCCAGGGGGAGCATCAGTTTGACTGCTGATGATTTCACTGTTAGCATTATTCTGGTTATACTCATAATAATGAAATGATACATGGGTTCTTGCGTTGAAGATTATGGATGAAGCCTGGTTGCTTTATGATGAAGAGCATTCGTTGTTGAGATGAAAGTCTTATAATTCAGAAATGAGGACAGATCATGAAGAGATTGTTGCTAATAACTTACTGTTGAAGGTGTTTCAGATTGCACAAGTTAAGGAAGAGCACTGGTTTAGGGGGAGTAGTAGGTTGAATACTAATGATTGCATTGTTGGCAATATGACTGCTTATTCTTTGGTTATTATGATACTCATGCTCAAATGATGATGACTTGGTACATAGATTATTATGATGAGATTTTGAGCCCTGGTTGCTGATAAGTATCTTTTGTGCTCACACATGGATGAGTTGGATGTCGTTTGATTCAGAAATAAGAATAGATCATGCAGAGTTTGTTACTATGGTTGAGATCTTTTGCCTACATATGTTACTTCATATTAAATCTTGAAGATCATGGTGATATTGGACCACATGGATGATTGCTTGACACATATTTGAAGATGCTGTTCTGGTATGATAATCTCTCTTGGAAAGAATGTATTGATGTTGCACGGAATATGAAGACTTGGTTACTAATGCGCTTATGCTACCACCATTGGATGACGCTTGAAGACACAACTACATTGTTCTATCTATCTGTAGTCCAGGGAAGCAGTCAAATATCTCAGAAAGAAGCTGAACACTGTCTTTTCCTCACAGAGGATCAGATCTGGTCAAAATATAGAAGATGGTAGTGGATACGCGGGTTTCCTGAAACACAGTCGCGTATATACGCGAGTTCTTGCACAGAAAACCGCGTATGTCTGATTGCTGACAATTTTTGCTTGGAGTCAGCTCTCTTCAGCACATCTGCAGTGTTGTTTGGTATCTCTGATAATGTTTGGTATATCTGGTGGTGTTCCAGTTCTCATAATTCTATTTCTCATGTTTTGATAAAGATGCCTTGATGATTTGTTGGTGAAAGTGTTCAAGATGCACAAACTAAGGGGGAGCCTTAGTCATATGAAAAGGATGCTTGGATGCACAGTTTCAGGGGGAGCATTAGCTTTGCTGAGTATAATGCATTGTTGGCATTATGATGGTTCTGAAATATGTTCTCTTTCTTGAGGACTTTCTGGTGTTGGTCATAAATGGTCATATTTGTATTTTGATGAAAAGGTCTTGTTGAGACCCATGATGTAAAATTGTAATATTCAGTCATGTAAGGACTTGTCAAATTTGTAAACCCACTTGGTTGGGTAGCTGAGTCAAATTTTGTAAACCCACTTGGTTGGGTAGCTGAGTCTCATATGTAAATCCACTTGGATGGATAATTGATGTAAGTATGAGTCTTTGGTGATAGGAAGTTCATAGAGTCATGTACTTCATTGAAAAATTTGTTTGAAGATTCAGCATGAACTCAGGGGGAGCTTGGTCACTTCAGTATACATCAGATCTGCAGAACGCTTCTTCCACATGAGGAGAAAAGGGGGAGAGTATGTTGGTTTTGATCCACCCTTTGCCCTTGATGTCAAAGGGGGAGAGTGACATGGTGTTTGAATGGTGTCAAAAATGGAGAGAGTGACATGGTGTCATTGTATTCTTAATGTACTTATTTGTTGTGGTAACCAAACACCATCGTGGTTGCCATCAAGTCCAAAGGGGGAGATTGTTGGCAATATGATGCAGAGTGTTGTCCTTGATGGCAACCCACTGAATGAAGATGAAGACATGAGACTATTGACATGTGTTTTCCTTGATGGCAATCCACCTGATGAAGTTATTCTTGACGTGATGGACTTGGTAACTGATGTAAATCTGATGTGATATGATGCTTGTTGATATTATGATGTTGAGTGTTGTCCCTGAAAGGCAACCCACTTGATAAAGATGATGGCAACTTACTTGATGAAGTTGTGCTTGCTAGAATATGTTCTTGATGAAGAAAATATGATGTATCTACAGTGTGTACAGAAGGCAATGAAGAAAGGAATTCAGCATGTGCTAAATCTTGATGAAAAGAGTATGTCTCTAGGAATACGCAGATTTGCCTAAGGGAAGTCGCGTATGCACGCGGGAATGAACGTTCCAAGTAGCGTATGGGCAAAAAGTACTCATAAAGTGCAAAAACAGGGGCCCGTGGTATTGAAGACTCATGGTATTGATTTGGCTCGTGGTATTGAAGGCTCATGGTATTGCTTTGGCTCGTGGTATTGAAGGCTCATGGTATTGCTTTGGCCCGTGGTATTGAAAAAGGATAAACCTATATAAGGAGAAGAAATTCATTGTGCAAATCATGAGAGTGGGAGCAAGATGTCTGAGCTTGAATGAATACTTCTCTATGAAGTATATCTGTATGGAAAGGGTAAAGGTTTGATAGTAGATCTGAATCTATGATGCACCTATGAAGAAATGATGAAGCGGAATATCTAGATCTGGAATGTATTTGTATCTGCTAGATCTGTTTATGGAAGGCTTAGATCTGAGATGAGGTGAACATCTGTCTGAAGTAAAAGGGTAAATCTGAACTGAATATCTGATCTGAAGAAGTATGCTGCTCTATAATGGTTGAAGATCTATACGCTAGTTCGCTGCATAGGAAGCGCGTATATACGCGGCTTCGCTGAAGAGAAAGCGCGTATGCGCAATAAAATGAGCTTTGTAATATGTACAGAGGTATACGCTGGTTTGTGTGAACGGAAGCGCGTATATACACGACATCAGTAAAAGGAAAGCGCGTATGCAAACTAGGGTTTGCTGAAGTCTGTGGTAAGAAATGTCTGATCTGTTCTGCTGGTTTACTGATATCTGTCAGTGAGTTATATGTATCTGCTTCATGGTTGACTGTGCTTAAAAGTATGGAAAGGGTCCAGTCTGAAAATATGATGAAACGTGGCCTGCAAGTTGTGTTCTATTGAAGTTGTTGGATCCAGTGTGAAAATTGATGAAACATGGTCCAAGGTGGTGCCGAGGGTTGTAGCCTCAATCGTGGGGTCGTAGCCTCCCTTCCAGAGAGGGCCGGTAAACGAGATGTAAGCCTGAGCCTCTCTCCAGCAGAGAGGGTCATGGGGGAAACGAGCCGTGTGGTTGAGCTCCTTCCAGAGAGGTCAAACGAGCTTGTGGGTGCCTGCGTAGCCGTCAAGTCTCAAGCGCAAAGACATATGTTGTAAGATGTTTTCTATAATAAAATATTGAAGGCCGAGCAACCGCAGCGGTGGGGTTTTCTCCCGACTTGGGTTTCCACCTAAAAATCCCGGTGTTCATGTGTGATGCTTTGTGTGATGGTTTATACCGCGTTCTTACCGCACATGTTTACCGTTTATAGAACATCTAATGAATGAATGATGGAATGATATAAGTGAAGAAACTAATGGCATAATTAGATCTCCGTGTATACGCGAGTTTTATGAAGGATATCCGCGTATATACGCTACTTGGCTTCATCAAAGTAGCGTATGAGTTTTAAGGAATGAAAAAGTAAAAAGTTTTGAATATGCAGTAAATACTGATTCACCCCCCCCCCCCCTCTCAGTATTTTTCTCAACAAGGGTTAAAACCTACAAGGGCTGCAAAGGATCAAACTTTATAGGGTAGCAAAGAAAATCAAGGTGTAGCAGAGGGTAGCATGATAAGAGCAACAACAAAGGTGAAAATCAGTAGCAATAATTTCATCACATGAAGTCTTCAAGTGGGCGGCACTGCATACAGTCACTGTAAAGGTATAATTGTACTAAGTCATTGTAAATACATTATTGTAAAAGTTGTACTAGTGTCTACCTGCCAAGAGTTGAAGAGGCAGTGTCGGGAGGTCTAGGATCATCATTAGGTGGTTGTGTTATAGTTGGGGTTATGGTATATTGTGTCTTCTTATTCTACATCATTCTATATCATTGTAAATTGGACCATTTTCCTTGGTACGGGAGTCCATTCTTCTTTTATTCTTCTACAGGGTGGTAGGGTGGTGCTAGGGTGAGTTGTAGCTCATTGGGTTTTGGGGCATCCGTTCAATTGACTACTGAAGAATCTTGGGCGTTGGAACATCCATCCAGTGGGAGTTGGAGAAGAATGATTTTCTAGATTCTAGGAAGTTGGAGCTTTATTTTCAATTAGAGTTTAATATTAAATAATTATTAGAAAATCATTAGGTGGTTTTTGTCCTGGAGTGGATTTCCACCTTAAAAACTATGTGCATTTGTGTTCCTTTTGTTTGTTGCTATCATTGTACAAACACTGATAATAATTGAAGATTAAATAATGCTCTAATTGAAAGGAATATTGATTCACCCCCCCTCTCAGTATTTCCAACATAGTCTCACTGATTGGAACTTTAGTGTCTACAGGTAGCGATGAGGACTCCGTTTCTACGACAATAGATAAACCAGGATGTGTAGAAATGTGTTAATTTTGGAAAACTAGGTCCAAAATCCATGTTGTGATGCTCAAATGAAGATGCCAATATTTTTATTGAATTCCTATTTCAGAGAGGTGCAATATCGATCTAAAGATCATCTTAATCCGATGAGCAGAACATTTATTTTGAATTTATTCAAAATATGTGCAGGTAAGCCTGAAATGAAAAGTAGGCTTGAAGCCCCAGTAGTTGTGTCACACACCCTCATTGATGGATATAAATAGGTCAATGTTGGAGGTCATTTTCAATCATCTATCCTCACTCATTCTCTCTCATCTTATTGGTGTTGAGATTTCAACAAGATGATGAGCTTAGTGGAAAGAAGTTGCCTTCACTAAGTGGGCCCACAGGCTATTTTTGGCGCACAGTCTATTTTTAGACTATGTCTATTTTTAGACATGTCGATCATATTCTATGAGTTGCAGGATGCTATTTGTGGATGGTTGGTCAAGTTGGAAAAAAATATATGGACTTCTATTATTAGACATATTGGGTGGAATCTATTTTTAGATTGCCAGTCTAAAAATAGATATGTCGAATATTATTAGCTCTTAATAATATTTGGACTATAAACATTATCTTATTCTCTTGGAGCACTTCAGTTAAGCGCACAGATGTGGAATAGGAGCTTATAGAAGGAATTACGCTATTCCTGAGGGTTAAGTGGAGCTATTGCATGGAGAATTCAGTTAGAACTCATGTGACGGAGTTTGGTGGAGTTGTAAAAGTAGTTGGTGGAGTTGTGTTTAGTTTAACTCAGTTAGACACAGTTGAGCTAGTTGTATCTAGTCTAAATGATTGATACACTAGTGAGAGTGGTGTGAATTAATTAATAATTAATTCACTAATTAATAACTCATTAATCAACTGAAGAATACATCAATTAACTACAGTGCATGGACAGTTTCAGTGGCGACCAGTGGAGAGGTAGGTGAAAGAGCAAGTGTGACTATAGTGTTGCATGAGTTTGCACCACACATTGATGGAGATGCCAATGAGGATTTCGCAGTGCAATCCAAGTGGATTCGATTTCATTTAGAGCCATTCTTCAGCAGGGATTGCGTAGTAGAGGCAGACTAGCAGGTGGCAGAGATCGGTGCATGGATTTGCTAGATCAGGACCTGATTAGTGTGTAGCGATTGTATTGTACTAAGAGCTTGTGAGAAGCTTTGTATGAGTATTTTTACATGATCTCTATGACATATATTATATACAAATAGTTGGAGTTTCTAGCTTCAGGCTTTCCCGTAAATCACTGTGTTAATGTGTGTGAATTTTTATGGTTTTAATGTGTGCATGCAATTGATTTAATTTCCGCATATGATGATAAATGGTGGAATAGATTTTGTATTATGCATGAAGTAAAATAGTGTATGATCAAGAGAATCTTAGACATATAGCATATCAGTTATATAATTTCTATAATTGGTTTGATCACTTGGAGGCTCTTCTTCATCCACACATGGGAAAACACAGCAAAGAGAAATTTCTGTTTTCAACCTAGGGTTTCAGCACAGAGTTGATCAACGTTGACTTTGGTCAACGCATGGTCAAACTAACCCCAAATTTGGTCAAAATTATAATTTCTGCAATCCTCATTTTTTGGCACAGAAATCGAGGTTAACCATTGACTTTTGACTGGGTTCATTGAATTTTTGCTGCTGATATTTGCGCTGATTGTTGACTGTGACAACATTGAATTTCTTTGACTTTTGGTTGACTGATGTTGTTGTCCTATAGGGTTGTGTGACACTTCTAGTTGGCTGACCATATTGAGACTTTGCTGGTTGAAGCATGTTGTTGACCACCATAATGCACCAACACACACATATATTTTTGTTTTTTCTTCTGTCAATCTACTGGTATGTTCTATTAGCATTTTAATTTCTTGTTTATGTGATTTTTGATTGATGTTGGGGATAAAAAGTAAAGTTGCATCAAGCATAGAACATCTACAAAAATTTACATGGTATCGGAGTTGAGGTGAAGACAAAGCCCAAGTTTGTAGCAATCACCGAAGAAGAGCATGGGTACCTCAAACTATAATGGCTTTAAAGCTGATGAAAAATTGACTGGGAAGGAAGACTTCCATGCCTGGAAGATGACATTGGATCTTATGTTGGAAGACCAATATGTCATGGACTATGCACAAGGTAAAATCCAAGAGCCTCCATCCATTTCACCTTTGCCACCAAGTCAAAGTATAAGAAGGGGGAAATCAAAGCAAAGCTGATGATCAAGGACTCAATTCATAAGAGTCTGGTTGCCTACATCTCTGAGCTGGGCACATCCAAGGAGATACATGATAAGTTGGTCAACATGTTCAAGGCAAAAAATAAAAATAAAGTCCTATTCTTTAAGAATCAACTGAAGAATCTAAAGAAAGGAAGGGATGAATCTGTCCAATCATATTTTCTGAAGCTGACCGAAATCAGGAATAATATTTTGGCTATTAGGAAGACAATATTTGATCAAGAGATGGTTCTCACCGCACTTAGAGGTCTCTCATCTGAATGGAATGTATTCAACACTACCATTCTCAATAGAAATGTCAACTTGATTTTGACGAAGTACTATCGATGCATACAAGAAGAGACAAGGATGAAGGAATATGAAAATGAAGGAATTTTTGCCTTCACTGCTCGTGCTAAGAAGAAGAACTTTGGTGGTCCGAAGAGCAAAGGAAGAGCAGGGGCCCAAGGAAAGAAAGGAAAATGTTACACTTGTTACAGGTCAACCACTATGCTAGAGAATGCCCTTTCAAGAAGGATTCTCCCGATGATGATGACAACAACAACAACCAAAGGAATGGAAATCAAAGTAACAAAAGGTTCAAAGGGAAGAGGAAGGCTCCCTCCGATAGAAATGGGAAACCTTTCAAAAGGTCAAGAAATTCCAGGTATGAGGAATCAAATGTTGTAGATGATAAAAGAAATGAATTCATTCTTGTATCTTCCCTCTCTGCTGCATCTCCACCTGACACTATGGATCTCTTGTTGATATATAGTGGTGCCTCAAGGCACATCATTGGGTTCAAGGAAGCACTTTCTAATATGGTTGAGAAGTATGTTAATATGAAAATTATCCTTGGAGATAATGCCACATATCCCATGAAAGGGACAGGGACTGTGACCCTCCACTTGTCTCAAGGTCAAGTCCTCCGCTTGCAAGATGTACTATATGTACTTGATTTGAAGAAGAACCTTGTGCCTATATCGGTCATGGAAGACAAAGGTTTCAATGTGGCATTCGTTGATGGGAAGGTGCGTATCTGGAAGAATAGTTTCAAGGAAGCTATCACGATTGGGTTTATAGTTGATACACTCTACCAAGTTGGAGGAAGTCTACTGGGAACGATGATGTGTGATACTATCTGATAGACTGAACTATGTCACCGGAGGTTTGGACACCTTCACTACAAAGCCCTTCTCAAAGAAAGGAAGGTGGTGACGGGGATGCTCGAGTTCACCTTTGATCATGAAGGTGTATGTTAGGGTTGTGTCGAAGGAAATCATACAAGGGTGCCTTTCCCCTCAAGTGTCACAAAGAGATCTGATGTATTGCAATAGATACATTCTAATCTGTCTGGTATGCTGCCTGTGACATCCTTGGGAGGATTTTATTATTATATGACGTTCATAGATGAATTCTCTTGCAAGACCTAGATATAATTCTTGAAAAATCAGGATGAGGCTTTTATGTGGTTCTGTACCTTCAAATCCTTGGTGGAAAATCTGGCAAGGAAGAAGATCAAGATATTGAGAACCAATAATGGCACGAAATATGAGATGAACGAGTTCAAGAACTTTTGCAGAGAAGCTGGCATCAAGAGGAAGACCACAATGTTTTTGGGCTACAACAAAACTTCGAAGGGTTATAGAGTCTATGTGCCTGGTCAAAGGGAAGTGGAGATATGCCACAATGTTACCTTTGACAAAGATGCTTCCCCGAGGAAAGTAATCAATCTTCTGAGATCTGAGGAAGATCATGAAGCAAGGCTTGGAAATCAAGAAGAACTGAAGGATGAGACAATGCCCGATGTTGAAGGATTGATGGACCTTATTGATCCACCTCCTTCAATGAGGAATAGACCATCATGGATCAAGGACACACTTGATGACGCCAAGAGACATATGGTCCCAAGGGGGAAATTCCATGAAAGCAAGAAGCCGAATAGATACCAATGGTATCTAGCAGCCATGAGTACAATAGTACAATCTGAGCCTGGATATTTTGAAGAATCCGTAAAGCATCAATTTTGGAAGGATGCTATGCACAAAGAATATGAGTCCATTATGAAGAATTATGTCTGGGATGTGGTTCCAATATCGGAGGAAAAAGCAGTTTTCACCTCGAAATGGATCTATAAGATCAAGCATGGATCTGATGGTAGTGCTGGAAATTTCAACGCAAGATTTGCTGCCCGTGGCTTCTCTCAAAGGAAGGCGTAGAATATGATGACATATTTTCACTTGTGGCCCGATATACCACCATCCTATCTATCATAGCTCTTGCTGCTACGCAAGGATGGAATCTTCATCAGATGGATGTGAAGATCACATTTCTGCATGGTGTGATAAGGGAAGAGGTATATGTGGAGAAACCTCTGTGGTTTGAAGTCCAGGATTGGGGCATCCATGTTTGCAGGTTGAAGAAATTCATCTTTGGGTTGAAGCAAGCACCCAGAGTTTGGTACGAGAGGATAGATAGCTACCTGATGAAGTTGGGATTCATTCGTAGTAATGCTGATCCGAACCTTTACTTCAAGGTTGATAGAGAAAAGCCTCTCATTTTGGTGTTGTATGTGGACGACCTCTTCCTGACAAGTGCTGACCCTCTCATTCATCAGTGTAAGAGGGAGCTTGTTGTTTCGGGATATAATACCCTAAAGGTTTTTGGGTCAGAAACCTTCACAGATCAGGGGCATACCATTCAAGAAGGACTCACTTAACCTATCTTTTATACTTAAAACTAGATATAACAAGTTCCAGAACTTACCCGAAAGTCCCATGTTTGATGTAGATCCCACGGGGTGCAAACCCCCAGCAACCCTTCGTGCTTCATAACCTGAAATCAAGAAAGAATGAACATGAAACTCTAGTTGTACAACATACATAGTTCCTAGATGTTAGTGTAACTCATGCATAATATCATAAAAACAATATTAAATATTCAATTAATGATCATTACACATATATAAAGAGATATAAACACATGAATATCGGGAACAAGATGGTTCTTCTTATTATAATGGCACGTATAGTAATAGAAACGTGGAGAGATCATCTGAATCCTTCCACGGCCTTCGAGCATACCGTCCTCTGGATCCATCCAGCCCTAGCTTCACAAGAATTCTTCCAAGTTGTGTGCACACTAAATGTCATATAGGATGATGAGAATCTCAAGGAAAAAAGGGTTTCTTGAATATACCTGGGAAGTGTAGGAGGCATGGGAATATCAGACTTGAAATAAGGCTCCAACAGAGTATAATATCTATATTTTTCTCCCTCCCTTAGGCCATGCACATGAGGGGATTTTATGCTCCCTCAAATTAGTTTTTGCAGTTGGAAAAAGTTAGGCCACAGGTTGGGGTGGTTGAATTATGGGAATAACCATCAAACCTGCCTCGAAAATAGGGAATAATATATATTTTTTAATGACTAAAAAGGTATACACACATATCTATGAATGGACTCGCGTATATATGCGGAAAAGTCTGGGAAAAGTCACGTATGGGTTTTAAGATACTGTTTTTTGTGAAGATGTTCAAGTCTGAGGGGAAAGGGTGCCCAAGGCTAAAGTGCCAATCATCAAGCACATGAAAGTGGAAAATTATTCTATAACAGATGCCCCCTAATATATGAGGTCAGAAGGGGTACATGATGGCCAAAATATATTATTTTCATAGAAATAACCTTGAAAGGACGAGAGAGGACTTCACCAGATTTCAGCTTGCCAAAAAACCAATGGAAAAGATCAGAGAGATAGCTCATGTTTGAGGTGGGCATGCCCATGCTCAGTGAAATCAAAGCATATCCGCATATGAAGTACAGAGTGGATCCAAAATGTATACAAGTATAGCTGAATTGTAAAGTACATAGTGAATCATCTGATCACTTCCTGGAAGTACAAGTGAAAATCAAGTCCAAGTATCACTTATAGAAGACTGATCAATGATGTTGCAATAGATATCTGATCACACAAGTAAGAACTGAATCTCCAGGTACCAAATCATAAGGGGTGGAACACATGGTACAATCACGCAACTCGGGAGCCAACATATAAGATGCTGCTGTACTAAAACTGCAACATATAAGGGTGGACGATGTCACTGGCAGAACACTGGATGAACTGTCAAAGTGAATCGAATCATGCTGATGAAAACCTGAGGTCTTCACCAATCACCATGGCACAATTCTACACAATGGGAATAAATGAGACAAAGTTGACCATGTGAGAAATCGTTTGATTACTGGTCATTAATGTATACTATTAACAAATGCAAGACAACCCACCAATAATGATAATGAGTGTCAAGGTGCCCCAGTACAATGTAGCAAGTGCGAATGAATGAGTTGAAGTCGAACACTTCTAAGAATCCATCAATCAGGAGGAAATAATGTATCCTCACTGTCGACGGTGAAGAGTCTACCACTGATGACTGCAAACCCTAAAGTACTGACAAAAATAATCTAAACCTTATTCCCAGAGAAATGAGTCGGAGTTTATGGGAAAAGATTTGCTGGAAGGAAGGCCTTAAGGCATCCCACATTAGTCTAGCGCGAGTGTAACTCGCAGGCCAATATTTGGAAGGAATCGGACAAAGTAGAGTGAAGGAACCAACCAAAGTTCGTTTCCGACATGCACAAAATGAAGCTACGGCACAGTAGAAACCCTCTGAATCAAGCAATAATGAGAGCTGACAAAAAGGTGAGATATCCACCGATAGGGTCAAACGGAAATCAAGGTACTGCATAAATCCATAGTGTGATAATGTAAGATGACGTCGAACACAAGGGAAATCACTTAGTCAAATACCCATAATGGTGATCAAATGATGAGCACAAGGTCACCTATCAATGATGTAAATAGGGCCAGGGTTCAGCTCTAGGTTTTCTCTCAGAGAAATATGTCGTAGTTGATAAGAGACAAAACCCACCAGCAAGAAGTCAAATGGGGACCTTTTCAAACCAGCATGAGCATAGGACCAAACATCTGATGTGATAGAACAAGATACTGACAAGACCGGGAAGGTCGAATAAAAAATAAGTCAAGAGACACCGCACAAAGGCCGACTCAGGTTTAACTTCCCTTGAACAAAAACACGACTCATGTTGACTATGGCAGCAAATGATAGCTCTGTATAAGTTTGTTATGCATGAGGAAAAAACAAACTCTCCATATGATTGGAAGAGATAACTAATCAGGGGAGAACTGACTTATGAAACAAGGTTATGGCTTCTCCCATGTCAAAACTAAAACCATCCCAAAACGAAGGAAAGACATAGCTCTGTGTGCTTTGTTCAAGGGCCACAAAAACTGATACTGTAACTGCCATCAAATATGAAGTAATATCCCGTTCCCGCTCTTTTTGATATATTTGATTTTTTTGTCTTTTTCATATAATAAGCATGAAAAAGAATAAAAGAATGTTATAATACAATGGATAGAACGAGTATCAGGAAACAGATGCACTAGTCCCTGGGATAGGAACAATCCTATGCTCAATGCAAGGTGGTGGAAATTGGTAAGTGATACTCAAAGGAGCGTTCCATCCATGGGTAAAAAAGGTGTCATGTTGCGATAGATAAGTGCTTGCATGGTTAACTTGTATAGAGAGTCATGGTAAAAATATGGCTTAAACATTGAGTCCAAATGAAGCCAACTGAAGCCCAAGATAAACAAGTAGCCAATATGCAATGCAGTGATACAAATTGACAACACAAGGGAGCCTCTAGGGTGATAGCTAGAAAAAATCATAGTGAAGAAGAAGAAGAATGAAGCTTCAATGCATAATTAATGGTGGGACTAAAGAGGAATCCTGAGCCTATTTAAAGTGCAACATGGGTGAAAAGTGCTAGAAAGGAACTAAGTAGGAAGCCCGTGTAAAGAAAGGCTCTACCATCAAGTCATGATTAAAAATCGGTGAGTGAAATGGGTTAAGCACTCATGACATGATGGGATCAACCCTATGGCAAGTGATGAAAAATGGAGGCTAGAATGTAGAATGCAATGGAAAGTGGAATCTCTAACCTATATGCCAGTTTGAAATCATATAACTGTCATGACAGGTCAATGGTCATGGATTCGAAAAACTGGAAAAAATCTCAACTTCAGTAAATGTACCTGAAAAAATACCTTTCCCAACACTTACAAGCAAGACGGTTATACAGCTTGAGACAGACTTGAAAAATAAGTGTAACGGAATTTTGCAAAAAAAATTCAATTTCTGGGTATAAATACTCATTTTACCTCATATTTGGTTCATTGTAACATTGCAGAAGTGGAAAAAAGGAGCTCTGGAGAAAAAACCTCTTTCCTCAAAGCAGGAGAAATCAATCGTCAAATTGCGCCGAAACAACCAGGTAAGCTCTAAATCCATCTTTTCCATAAATTTCGTTCATATTTTGGATAAAATTTTTGATTTTTGACCATAGGAAAGATTAGTTTTGATTAAACCTTCTGTGCATACATGGGTTCGTGTGGATGAACTTCCGTATGATATGTGACTTTACACAAAGGAAGTCGGGTATACGCAGTCCGTGAATGCAAAAGATGAACCTAATGAAGAAATTAATGGATTTTTTTAGGATGACAATCTCTTGGAGGGAGCATGAACATAATGCCATTGATAATGAAGTGATAGAGGATCAAAATTTGCTCGATATCCTTCGAAATTGTGGTTTTCTCAAGTTTTTTAAAATGCCAAATATGAAAAGTAACGCCCGGTTGCTTCAAATGTTGGTGGATCACTGGGACCAGAAGAAGACTGCTTCATGATTGATCAAATGCCCATACGTATAGAAGTGGAAGACATTTATTTCATCATTGGACTCTCTCGGAGAGGAGATCCGGTAGATTTACACGGAAAGCCATTGGGAGGGCTTACAGTGGAAGATTATGTCCATGTCTATTATGTAGAGGGGTTTCATAAAGTAGGAATTTAGATTGCAATCAAAGATTTGAAAGAACTGCATATGAAAATTCTCCTCTTCACCATTGGCAGGGTAGCAGAATCTGCTTCCTTACACCAAGCTTTGAGGACACAGATTAGCATCATGGTTGAATGTTTGATTCACCTCTTTGACTGGTGTACAACACTACTGACTAACATGAAGAAACAATTAACTTCTATCCGGAAAGTAAAAACAAATGATTTTGGGTATGGGACCATATTACTGAAATGATTCTTTGAGAGGATTCTAGGGCTTTGACCCAAAGTGATCTCATCCATCAACAGCCCCAGAGATCCAAGAATAGCTCGGTGGGTTGACTTGATGAAAATATTGGGGGGAAGTGAAGTTCCCCGAACTACTTGGGACGACGAGTTCTTCTAATGGTGGGAAGAAAAAGTTATCATCGTGGAGGATTATACCTATGCTAGGATGGATTTTCGTGGTGATCCAAACTTAGTCCTTCCACCCAGTGCAACATGGGGCGCAATCAGTGAGACTGCAATTTTTGATTATATGATTTTTAGTTGATTTTCTCAATATATGCAACAATGCAAGAAAATGTTTTTTGATTGGATTCAAATGAATTAAAAAATTATATGATGACCATGATACAGATATGGGACCAATCCGTCTTGAGGGATACCCAAGGCATAAGTGCCACAGAGGCGAAGCGGATGCTGAAGACCCTGGCAGAACCCTTCATGCCATTCAAAGAAACTTGGAGAGTTTAACTCGCCAAGTGCCTATGTCTGCAGTAGAGGACCTACCAGAGGCTATCCAGAGACGGGTAGTCGGAGTACCGTGAGACTGGTGTGGTTATTCTACCATGTAGCGACTGCTATCGTGTTATATAGGAACACAAATATTGGGCAGGGACCACAATATTAGATATATAGAATTTACCAGATGAATGTACTATATTTTTGATACTGAACATGATTGGGCATAAGCCCTAATTTTTTAGGACATATGGGTCCATATTTTTGTATAATTGTTTGAACATTCTGACTATGTATATATATACAACGATTTATATGATGTGATGAATCAAATGTATGAAAATGTATGATGAATTTGATGATTTGATTAAAGTATTGAATGATGAATATGCCAATCATTTGCTTGCTTAGCCAATAAGTCTGCCATCCAATTGTCAACTCTAGGAATATGAATAAATGTTACAAATTGAAATTATCTTTGTAACAAACGTACCCTAAAAAAAAATCGGAGTAAAAATGGATCTCGATCCCCATATGTATTTTTCAACTATGATACCACCAACTGGGAGTCCAAGAAAAATACCAACGAATCAACACCCAAATATATTGCCTCCGAGAGTAGATAAATTACTGCAGTGTATTCTGCTATATTGTTTGAAGCAAGACCAATGCAGACACCTCTTGAAACTAACAACTGACCGGATGGATAATGAAGTACCCAAGACATGGAAGCCAAGTTCCGGGTGTGTCTACTAGCACCATCGGTGAAACAAAAATGACTCATGACATTCAACACAACCCGCCAAAGCAGATAAAAAACATCACCATCACATCAAAGACCAAAAACTCAGATATGTACAAAAAACAAAAATATATACAAAAATCAAGATGCCAGGCCAAGGCCTAGGCATAATACCTTTTCAGATAGAGCCCATTTCTGGGCTCCGCCAACTCATTTCCCTCAAAATCAACCAAGGAATAAGCTCCTTTCTTGAGGACATTTTTAATGATGAAGGGGCCATACCACATAGACTTAAATTTACCTGCCCCCAAGGCATCCTTCTCCTGGGCATAAACCAAGACAAGGTCTCCTTCGGAAAAAACCCTAGGTTTGACTGCTTTATCGTACTGAACTTTTACCCGCTTCTTATGTTCCTCGTTCATCGTGGCAGCATCTCGACACTGCTCATTGAGATGTTCCAGATGAAGGAGATGTTCTTCGAGACTAGAACTGTCAGGAAGAATCTCTACAGCTAACTTAAGAGAAGGAATTTCACACTCGATGGGAAATATGGATTCCAATCCATAAGTTAGTTGAAACGGAGTAAAACCAGTTACAATTTTCACTGACATCCGGTATGCCCAAAGTGCAGGATACAACATATTGTGCCAATTGGATCGAGCTTTATTAATCATTCATTGAAGAATTGTCTTCAAGGATTTGTTCATGGCTTCCACTTTCCCATTGGCTTGAGGATAATATGGAGATGAATACTCCTGTCGGAAACCTAATTTTAGAGCCAATTCAGCCATCTTGTTGTTCTAAAAGTGACTGCCATGATTAGTGACAACCTCTTTGGGAATACCAAAACGAGAAATGACCTAATTGAAGAGAAGAAGAGCTATTGTCTCACCGTCATTCCCAAAATGAGGCATAGCCTTGACCCATTTCGTGAAGTAGTCTACTGCTACAATAATGTACTTATGACCTTTAGCCAACTGCGCGTTACAAGTAGTATAATCAATACCCCACTTCATAAAGGGACCGACAGTGACAACAGGGAAGAGCGGAGCTGGATGAGCGCGCATATTTAGAGTATACACTTGACATGAATGACACTGTTTGAACGACTCCATATAATATTTGAAAATTAAAGGCCAAAATTGTCCCGCACACAAGATTTTTTGGGCTGTAGCAAGCCCAGATAAATGATCACCACAAGATCCACTGTGGCAATCATTCAACACAAACTCAGCTTCTTCGAGAGTTGAGCATCTTCTGAGGATCGAATTGACCCCACGATAGTATAAAGTGTTACCAATGATTAAGTAATTTTTAGCTAGGTGACGTTACTTATGGCGCTCATCTTTTGAAAAAGTCGAGGGAAACTTTGCAGTCTGAAGATATATTATGAGATCCCCGTACCAAGGATCCTATGAAGAAATGAGAAAAAGATGTTCATCTGGAAAGGATTCCTCATAAATGATCTCTTCTCCACAAGGCAAATCAGAAATTAATTCCGCAAAAACTAATGATTTCTTGGACTTGGTAGACATAAACTCAAGATCAAATTCCTGAAAAATCACAATCCATCTATTATATTTGCCCCCAATCACTCGCCTGCTAAGAACAAACTGAAATGGATTGACTGCTGCCAAAACATAAGTTTTTCTAAGAATAATATAATGTCTGAGCCACTGTACAACATGAACGGCTGCTAAAGCAAGCTTCTCTATCGGAGAATATCGGAGTTCAAGTCCTACCAAGCCTAGAATAAGGTAGTATATAACATGCTCTGAAAGAGCATCATCCTCCTGAACCAGAACCATACCAATGGTAGATTCTGCTGCTGCGATATACAAGAGGAAATCCCTGCTATAATCAGGTGGACTCAGTATAGGAGCAGAGGTCAATGCGTTTTTCAAAGAATCGAATGTGCGTTATGCAAAGTCATCCCATAAAAATGGAACTCCCTTCTTAAATAATCTTATAAATCCTTTTGTAATCTCAACATAATTTACGATAAATCTCCACAGAAAATTAGCTTTTCCTTGTAGACTTTGAAGTTGACGAATAGAGGACGGGGGAGGCAACAGAAGTATTGCCTCAACCTTGAAGGGATATACCCGAATCCCTTCATTAGACACAATAAATCCCAACAACTATCTGGACGTGACCGCGAAAACACATTTGTTCGAATTCAACCAGATCTTGTAATATCGACATCTTTCAAATACTTGATGGAGGTGAGAAGGATGATCGATTCTCTTGCGAGAACGAGCAACTAAATCATCCAAGTATGCCTCGATAATATGTTTGATGTCGTGGAAGGCATATGACATGGCTCACTGAAAAGTCGCTCCAGCATTTTTAAGGCCAAAAGACATCTTCTTGTAAGCAAAGGTACCCCAGGGATAAATAAATGCAGTCTTATGCTGATCTTCAAGACGGATAGTAATTTGATTCTATCCAGAAAAACCATCCATGAAGAAGAAAATCTCATTGCCCACACACTCATTGATAATCTGATCTATGAATGGTTTAGGATAATTATCTTTAGGACATGCTTTATTTAGGTCTCTGAAATCAATTCAAACTCAAATTGTTCCTTGTTTCTTGTCCACTGGGACTGGATTCAAAACCCACTCCTTTAACGGAACAGGGAAAATGAATCCTGCCTTGAGCAGCTTCTCCACCTTAGCTTTGATAGCTTCCGCCTTCCTAGGGTTGACCGGACGAAGCTTTTGCCTGACAAGCTTAGAATTTTCGTATAACTTGATCTCATGCTAGACAATAGATGGATCTATACCAGGCATTTCCTCATAAGACCAAGCGAACACATCCCTAAAATCTTGAAAGAGATCGGTGTAAATTTGAATCTCTTCAGGGGAAAATTCAGCTCCAATGAAAACATTCTCGATAATGTTGGGATTTCTAGAAATGTTCACCGGGATAGTAGGAGAAATCATAGCCATGTTCCCTTCAGAAAATACCTGTGCTGGTGCTAAAGGGTTTAGGACTAGGTGAACAGGACCAGAAGACTGAGGACGAGGAAAAATTGATTAATCTTCGCTCAAATCTGGTAAAAAGTAAGACCGATGATGCAAATGATCCCATGGCCTGTCTATACCAGTCATAGCTTCTAGGATAGCCTCTTCAGATGGAGGAGCGGTATCAAGGAAATCCTGGGCGAAAGAATAACTAAGAGTCCAAGCCGGGGCAAAATCTCCATCCAATTCCTCTGATGAAAGAGAAACTGGAGTGGATTCTGCAGATTCAACAATAGAGCTATAAGAAATATCAGCTGTAGACATAGGAAATGCCATTCCACCTACTTGACCTTCCACTAATGTGGAGGTAGGGGAAGGTAAGGTCCAAGGGTTCGAAAAATAATTAGTTCTAAAAAAATCTCTTCAAATAGGAGCCTTGGAAGATGAAATTGCATTTATATGAATGAAAGGATGCGGAAAATACAAATTACCCATCAAAGAAGAATGCATTCCAACCCCTAGATTCTCAACAGGCAGTTTGGTATTAACCACCAAAGGAATAGTTGAGTTAGTAGATGCATTCGGGTCTATAGGAGAAAAATCTAGTTGGTCAAATGTGACAATCCTCCCTTCGTGAGGGAAACAAATAATGCAAAATAATGAGGATGCAATAACATCCATCTCATAAATCCAATTTTTCCCCAAAAGAAGGTTATAGTCTAAGCTCGCATCAACTATCTCAACCTCGATGTTAACAGTTTTGCCCCCAACATAGATGGGAAAAGCCGGGACAATACCATGTGGCTTGTGAGAATGACCATCAAACGTAGTTAGAAGAGTGGATGAAGGAACAGTTGCGGGAGATCCGATTCCTTTCCAGCATGCAAGAGACATCACACACGTGGAAGCACCCTTGTCTACAACCGTTCGAAATATATTGAATTTTCGATAAAACGATCTAAAATGGAAAGCCATATGATGAGGGAGTCTCTTTTTAAAATTAGACATATCAAATGTAATCATAAGAGAATTCTTTGGATCAACATCCCCAATAGCAGTGAGGAGAGCACTTCACTGAGCTGGACAAGATTGGAGCACCTCGAGAGCAGACATGGCACAAGGACTATGTGCCAGATCTTCTACAATAGAGTATTTTTGGGTGGCCTTGGCATTTGGATTAATCGTCATATGCTTTGTAGATGCCTTTGGCATCCGAGGTATAGGCTCAACAGTGGGCCTCGTAATATGAAGCGGCTTAGTACTATTAGGGACACCCTTGGCTTTCGAAGACTCGGCTTCACCATAATCATGAGATATAGTAGCGATATCTACATGAGCACTCATCATATATATGTTTGATGTGTTTTCCCCTTCCTGGGTGCCCTAGAGGGAGCCCCATTATTTTGATTCACGCCAACAACTAATTGTTTCCCTTGGGGAAAAGGGTTTGTTAACACAACCTAGGAACTGGAAGAACACTGTTGAGCTAACAAGCGCATCCTGAATCTTAGGGAAAAGGTGAGTAAGATGGTCTCCAGTACATAACTTGCATGGAAACTTCACTTTCTTTTTATCCTTTTGACCCTCACCAACATGCTTGTTGGATTTATTTGCATTCCCTTTTCCATATTTTCCCTTCTTTTTATTATTCCATCCCTTCTTCTTCCCTTCGAATTTTTGATTTCCTTTGGGGTTAGAATTTTGGACAACATTTATTGACAAATATTGGGAAGGAGTTGATACTAAAGGCACAACCTGACTAGAAGAAGCAGATTGTATGGACAACTGCTGCAATTGACTAAGCAAGTTAGTTGCACCGCTATCGACCGAACCAATAAGTCCATCGCCACGAGGACCAGGTTTAGTTTTTTACAAGTCCAATTTGGAGTGAGGAGCGTCAGGAAATTTTTTATTGAGGAATCCATACTGAGAATAAATCAGTTCTAATTGTTGAGCCCTAAAAATAGCCTGCTCTTCAGAAAATACCCCTGATAGGGATACATCCTTAGAAATATATGGCTGCAAAGATTTCAAAAACCATTCGAGAAGGAATTCATTAGGAATATAGGCTTTAATGAGCCTCTTCCTTCTTTTCCACTCTTGAATATGATCAGAAATGTGAGTTGCCTTGTCCTGCTTAAAATTAGCCAAGAGTTCAATCCTGACGTCGTAACGGACATGCAACTGAAAATGATTTAGAAACATGGTAGCCAGATCTCCAAAAGTGGAAAAACTGCCCCCAGTTAACTCAATATAAAACTTGGCTTCATTTCCAGTTAAGGCGTGTTGAAATAATCTCAACCTAATCGAATCATCGATAATGGAGTTTGATGAACACCATAAATGGGAAGTGGTGACATGATCTGCCGGATCCTCTCCATTATTCCCTTTAAACTTTGGGATGTCTGAGGGTAGTTTGGTGAGGATCGAAGGCCACCCTGGACTATATCAGATAGGGTTGTTAGTTAATTTCGACAAATCTGGCAAGTTTAACGTTTCCAGAAATGGTAATCGAGGAGGAGCTTGGGAATTCCATCCCCCATGGGATGGATTCCCCACATTATGAAAAGAATAACTTGGATTTGATGAGGCATCGGGCTGCCAGGTACTGTTTGTAGAAAATGTTGGGCCGTAGGAAAATCCTTGTGACCCAACATTCAGAGAAGGACCCCCTCCCAACATGGAGTTACTATAAACCGGACCATTTCCCCCCACCAAGGTAGTGAATGAAGAAGAAACCACCTGGTAGGGGTTCCAAGCATTTGAAAAATGAGACAAAGTCTGATGAGCACTCAACGAAGGGAAAGTGACATTCCCTTGATGACTAGCGAGAAACTGATTCCCTGCTCTTGATGTTGTAAAGATAGGGTTCCAACCTGTAAAGGTAGTAGAACTTTGACCTCCAAACCATGGATTCAAACTTGAGTCTGGGAAATGAAAGGAAAAGATCCTAAGGAAGGGGTTAGATTAGGGATGTGCCCACTTCCAAAGGGGAACCCTTGAAAAGAAGCCGATCCACTAGCCATAGAGGATATGGGTGCAGATCCAGCTGCAGCAACAGAATAGGAAAAAGAAGGAATCCCACTAGTGGGCATTCCGAAACAAAAGGGACCAAATTGAGAAGCATGCACTTGGGTGTGACTAGAGCCAAACACAATAGTACTAGAAGCAATCAATGATATAGCTATAGTGCCTCCTCCTTCAACAGAAGAAGGAGTCTGTATACTCGCAACACTCACAACCGAAGCTGCATTCCCAGTCGTGGCCATCGAAAGGTGAGAATATGATGGATAAGGAATCTCTGGTCTCTGAGACTCAAGTTTGATGTACTCTATGATAAACGGATAACTAGCAGGAAGAGGAGATGGAAGAGACTTAGTAGGTTGAGGGACTTCCTCTACTTCTACTTCTTCTGCCGGAAATAAAACTCTCGAGATGAGTGAAGCACTCCTCTTGGCACTGACACCAACACCAGAATTAGCTACAGAAACAACTATCCCTAACGGAGGATCTCTCTCATCTGTGTCTGAAAACACCGGGTGAAAATCACCATCCAAATTACTCCTATGCCTTCTTGAAGAAGGCTCGGCACTTGCGGGAGACAACCCAAGGAGCCTCCTTGATAGACGAGGTGATCGGTCAGCCACTTTAAGAGATTTATTAGACTCAAAAAATATATGAAGCTAAGCAATCTAGGAGCAAATTGCACACTCTATAAAATCCCTAAGATACAGTCAGACAAGTAGCTCTCGAGTATTTCTGCTCCGGGTGATGAGGAATGGACACCAAAATATAAGGAAGCGAAAAAATAGGACCTCGCGAAAGTATTCTGGGGTAATTATGACCTAGGCCTACTAGCAAAGGTAACAAAAATAGTTACTTTGACCTCCTAACAACAACCTTTTCTAGTGCAAGTCCCCAAGGTTCACAAGGGCACCCTCCAGAATCACTGATGGAAGTGATACAATGTCTACCTCAGGTACCATGGGTATTCCCCCCCGTAATCACCTATGTGGTCCCTAGGATAGGGAACTATGGACACCAATCTGTATCGGCAGCCGAGCAGAATGGTCTTAGGTCAAGATTCAGCAAATAGGAGAGGGGGTATCTCTCTTCTCTTCCTGCACTTTCCCTCGCGTTTGACTCTCTGGAGGAGAGCTTTCCCGGTCCACTTAACGGTGTTGGATTTCTCTCATTAATAAACTTCTATGTTTCAAAATTTGAGCGGCCTTGGAGAGTTAACTCTCCACTCACCTAATCCAAGGCCCTACAACCTAGCTAGTTGATGTATGACAATAATACAAAAAAAATTGCTAGTTTTTTTTATTTATAGCACTTATTTTAATTGGTTGTTATTTTATGTCAAGGGCATGTGGAAATTAAATTGATGGTGTTTTTATGACATGGAAGAAACCAATGAAAACCAAACTACATGCAAATGCACTGATTTCCTTTCGATGAACAGTGATTTCTACACAGGTTCTATGAGCCTACACTTTATTTTCTTTTCATATGCTCACACTTCACACAACTCAAAAGTTACGAAAAAGACTAAAAATGCTTATGTGCACCTAATGCAAACTACCAATGACATGCAAATCCTAAGATGTTAAATCTGAAAAAGCAAAGAGAAGTCTCTAAAAACAGCAAGGTTCAATCACTTTTTGGTAGTCAATAGAGCCAGTTCCAAATCAGAACTCCTATGTGTAAAAATGCCAAAACATACTTGACATAAGAGAAAGAAATCAAAAGAAGACTCCCTTCCTAATCAAGTCAAAAACTGTAGACTAGACTCTCAACAAAGCTTCAAAAAATGAAAAGAAACCATCAAACAAAATGAAAACAAAAGCAACGAAAACAAAATGTCTTTTGGGCTTTTGAGTTTATAACAAAAAGAGATTTCAAGAAGACCAATGGAACTATCTAGTAACTGAGTCAAGGAAACTTGAATTTCGAGCGAAAGCCTCAAAAAAATGCCCAAAGCCAACCATGCTACTCTCACAGCAGGACTTATATGAGCAAAAGGAAGATAAGAAACTCAACACAATAGCATAAACTTGCAACGAACAAAAATCCAAAAAATCAATAAGAGACTCTTCGAAAATTGCAACAAAACCAGTCTATGAAATCAAGAAAACCAAACACACCAAAAGAGAAAATCCAAATGCGAAGCAACTCATACGATTAAGAAAGAGTAAATGAGTAGAAGCTCTCTGTCCTGAATACTCTGAACAACCAAGAATATTCAGGAAAAGACCTTAGTGGTCAAGCCAGAATTGAAAACACAACAAATAAAGATTTCACCAAATGAGTGGGTCTTCACACGAATAAGAGATAAATAGACATAAAAACACTTTAAACACAGTCCAGAGACTTTAAAGGCACTGCAGGAATAGGTCACCACAGGCATAAAAGACCATAAAGGCTTAAAACCAAAAATTTCAATTTTTACCCAGGCATACGCGCTTTTGCAGTTTAGCAACAAGCGTGTATACGCGACTGTGACAAAGGAAACTTGCGTATACGCGGGTCCCTTTGCAAAAAACAGCTTGTATACACGACTGTGCAGAAGAAAAACTGCATATGGAAAGGTAAATAAAGAAAAAAAAAGGGTCAAGCCTGATCAAGAGACCAGGTCTTCAGTCTGACTGGAAAAAGATTTACTAAACTGGAAAAAGTGATAGAAACTGTTGGGAACCTCCAAGACAGATAAAAAAACCCAAACGGGAAATCACAAAAATGTGCTCCCTAGTGGAGTCACCATTTATGTTTCGAGATATAATACCCTAAAGGTTTCTGGGTCGGCAACCTTCACAAATCAGGGGCATACCATTCAAGAAGGACTCACTTAACCTATATTTTATACTGAAAACTAGATATAACAAGTTGCGAAACTTACCTGAAAGTCCCACGTTTGATGTAGATCCCATGGGGTGCAAACACCCAGCAACCATTCGTGCTTCATAACCTGAAATCAAGAAATAATGAACACGAAACTCTAGTTGTACAACATATATAGTTCCTAGATGTTAGTGTAACTCATGCATAATATCATAAAGACAATATTAAATATTCAATTAATGATCATTACACATATATAAAGAGATATAAACACGATAATATCAGGAAAAATATGGTTCTTCTTATTATAAATGCCACGTACAATAATAAAAATGTGGAGAGATCACCTGAATCCTTCCACGACCTTCGAGCATACTGTCCTCTGGATTCGTCCAGCCCTAGCCTCGCAAGAATTCTTCCAAGTTTTGTGCACACTAGAAGTCATATAGGATGATGAGCATCTCAAGGGAAAAAGGGTTTCATGAATATACCTGGGAAGTGTAGGAGGCACAGGAATATCAAACTTTAAATAGGGCTCCAACAGAGTATAATATCTATATTTTTCTCCCTCCCTTAGGCCATGCACATGAGGGGCTTTTATACTCCCTCAAATTAGTTTCTGCAGTTGGAAACAGTTAGGCCACAGGCTGGGGTGGTTGAATTACGAGAATAACCATCAACCCTGCCTTGAAAATAGGGAATAATATATATATTTTTAATCATTAAAAAGGTATACATGGATATCTATGAATGGACTCGTGTATATACGCGGAAAAGTCTGGGCAAAGTCGCGTATGGGTTTTAAGATACTGTTTTTTGTGAAGATGTTCAAGTCTAAGGGGAAAGGGTGCCCAAGGCCAAAGTGTCAATCATCAAGCACATGAAAGTGGAAAATGATGCTATAACACTCACCGCTAAGTTTGAGATGAAAGACCTAGGACTGATGCATTGCTTCCTAGGCCTGGAGGTCTGGCAGAGACCTGGCGAGATTTTCCTTTCTCAAGGAAAATATATTGTGAAGCTTATGGAAAGATTTGGTATAGTGGACTGTAAGTTTGTGTTGACACCGATGGAGCTCAACTTTAAGAATTTGAGTAGTAGTGCTGCTAGGCTCGTACTATAAAATCCTACTGAGTATTGTCAACTCGTAGGGGCCCTGATGTTCTTAGTGAACACCCATCTGGATGTATGTTTTGCAGTGAATACTTTGATTCAACACATGGTTGATCCTCATAACATTCACTGGGTTGGTGCCAAGAAGCTCTTGAGATATATATGGGGAACGATAGACCATGGGCTGAGATGCATTTCCGGGAGCATAAAACTCCATGGATATCCTAATGCCTATTGGACTGGTAGTGTGGTGGATCGCAAGAGCACATATAGATGCTGCTTCACATGTAGATCTACTTCGGGTAGGAAGAAGAAGTCAGTAGCCTTGAGCACTGCTGAGGCTGAACACATTACAACATGTATGGCCTGTTGTGAAGTCACTTGGTTGCGAAAGCTCTTCAGTGAGTTGTTCGAGCATGTTCTTATGCCACCGTTATCCTTTGTGATAAATATGGGGGGATTCATTTGTTAGAGAATCCCATGCTCCACGATCAATCCAAGGATGTTGATGGCTGTTACCACTTTATCTGGGATATGGTACAGTGAGGCACTGTAAGGCTCAATCATATAGGAACTGATGAGCAGGTCACAGATATTCTCACAATGCCCTTGGGGAAGGTCATGTTCCTAACCTTTCGTGAGAATATTGGAATTGTGGAATGACCCTATTCTGAGGGTCCTGTTGGATGATGAGCTCTTAGAGCTCTGGGGGGCTTTGGGGATAGCTTCTCGGAGCTATAAGCACGCACAGGGCTAGGCTTGCCAAACCTTGTGGTGCTTCTACCCCACTGTTATGATATTGAGATGGTTCACCTCTCATGATCTGTGCCCCATATGCATCTGACGCAACAACACCGTTGAAAGTCGGCCCTGAGGAGAGATGGTCAATGGTGAAGTGGCTCTGCCTGCTCTCCCCTTTCCTCCACGCGGTCTATTTCCTTTTATTTATTATCAAATTTGTAGAATTTAATAAATAAATCTATCCCCAATGTTTGAACTTTATATTATATCCCGACAGATATATTGTCTCCGCATACTATAACCAATATTAAACCTTCGGTGATTAACTATATAATTGGACCTTATATTAAAATCAACGCCTTCCGAATAAATAACTCTTAACCGACTTTGGCCCTGGGTCCCGCCTCCATGGTCAATAGCCAGTCAAACGTACGCACATACCTTAGGTTAATTTCCGTGCATCTTCGTTGTGTGACCACCATCTGATAACTCTGCGCCAGATCGAAGGCTCTCATTGATATCGCTCGACGTCCTCGTACTAACATTAACGTGCGATAGGAATACGGAAAGGCGGTTTTGCGCGGGTCCACTTTGCCACGTGCCATTTCCTCTATGGAATTGCTCCGATTCAGGGAATACAGCTCGACCCCGCAAAAGCGGTGCGATATGGGAAATCCACCTTTGCAAATCCGCTTGTGGTTTTGGCACAGTGACTAACCAAGGTTCCTCGCCGGGGTTGTGTTCCTCTTCGGTTATTCTCCATTCGTTAACTAAGGTTCTAGACTAGTTAGGAGTTCCAATTGACAACGACGATGTAAGTGTCTTGATTACGCGGCTTATATTACCATAAAATGGAGTTCCACGACCAGGTTCTCTACATAGGCCTCACCTGCGGTTATGGTGAATTCGCAGGGTTATCCAACAATTTACGGGAATTGAAGGACAGAGAACAGAATTACCATTACACAATTGCCTCACAGTTAGATAATTCTTCACAATTATAAATACAGGCAGTTGGAAATCAACAAGACTTGAAATTTATTCAACCGGAAGCAATTGCTCAATACACAGAGTTTTTATTGCAGGAAGCTCTCGTCCTCTTGCTCTCCCCCCTCTATACATCCGAGGGATTATATTTATATACATCAACATATGTCCTTTCGGTTCCTCTGTGAGGACTGTTATGGTAATTCAAGAGCCTAATTACAATTATTCGGAAACTAAAACATGACAGATGGACTAACCATTCGACTTCTAAAACTCTAACGGATCTAATAATACAATTAGCTAAGGTATTGACACCTAGCTATAATAATTCAAATGTTTTCAAACCCTCCTAGCCACAACATGTGGAAAAAAATCCTACATTGCTGGATAGTGTCTAATGCCCCTGCATCAGACTCCCGAGGGCAATCTTCTTCATGGGCTCCTGTCCATGAGCTCTTCCACTGATCTGCCTATCTTCTGCAACATTTCTTCAGTCATCCATGTGGCATCTTCCTCTGGCTTATCCTTCCATTTGATCAAGTACTGAAAGTACTCTTGTCCTATGGTCCTTCTGAACACTCTTTTGTCCAATATTTTCTTTGGTAGCAATGGCTGTGCTGGAGGTAGCTGCTCCCTCCACTCAATCTGTTCCTTGTCTGCTGTTCTTCCTTCTGCACCATCATATTCATACTTGTAAAAATCTGCAACATTAAAAATGGGAGATATTCCAACATCAGTAGGTAATTCAATCTCATAAGCATTTGCAGAAAACTTCCTAAGTATCCTGCATGGCCCAATATTTTTGAATTTCAATTTTTTGTACTGCTTCTTTGGGAATCTCTCCTTTCTCAAGTGTGCCAAAACCTGATCTCCTACTTCAAAATGAACTTCTTTTCTACTCAAATCTGCTCTGTTTTTGTATTTGATGTTGCTGCCTTGTAGTTGTTGTTTCACTTTTTCATGTATGGCCTGGATCTCTGAAGCAAATTCCTCGCCATCTACACTCCTTAGCTCTGCTTTTCCCAGATTTCTTAACTCTGATATTCCTCTGGGGTGCATTCCATAAAAGGTATGAAATGGACTCTGCCCTGTGCTCCTGTTTGGTGAGTCATTATATGCATATTCTGCCTGGGGAAAAATATGATCCCACTACTTGGGATGCTCTCCTGCAAGACTTCTCAATAAATTTCCCAGACTCCTATTCACTACCTCAGTCTGTCCATCAGTCTGAGGATGATAAGTTGAGCTGAAACTTAGTTTGGTACCAAGTTTCTTCCACAGGGTCCTCCAAAAGTTTCCCACAAATCTGGTATCTCTGTCTAAAACAATACTCCTGGGAAACCCATGCAATCTAAAAACTTCTTTGAAGAACAAGTTAGCAACATGGGTGGCATCGCTAGTTTTATAGCAAGGAATAAAATGTGCCATTTTGGAGAATCTGTCCACTAAAAAAAATACTGCATCATTCCCTCTCTGAGTCTTGGGCAAACCTAGAACAAAATCCATACTCACCATGTCCCAAGGCCTGTTTGGAATAGGCAAGGGAGTGTACAATCCTGCATTTTGGCTCCTTCCTTTGGCATACTGGTATATTTTGCAATTCTTCACAAACTTATCCACTTCTGTTCTCATCTTGGGCCAGAAATAAAAGTGACTCAGCTGCTCATAAGTCTTATCAATACCAAAGTGTCTAGCAAGTCCTCCACTATGCTTCTCTTTGATCAAATTTTCTCTCATGGAACATTTTGGTACACACAGTTGGCTTCTTCTGAATAACAAGTCCTCCTGCAGGAAATAATCCAGCCACTAGATTCTATCTGTTAAAATAGGGTTGTTACATGCCTCAAAGGCTTCCCTTAGTGGCGCTACGCGTTTTGTACAATTTCTTTCGAAAAATCCAAATCTGCCAGCTTCAAGATTAGTTTCTTGCACAAGCATGTGTCTCCTACTCAAAGCATCAGCTACTTTATTGGCTTGGCCACTTATATGTTTCAAGACAAAATTAAAACTTTGGAGGTACTCAACCCATTTAGCATGCTTATGTTTCAACTTGGGCTGTTGTACAATATACTGCAAAGCATGATTGTTAGAATATAATACAAATTCCTTGGACATCAAATAATGTCTCCACTTCTTCAGTGCCTGAACAATTGCATAGAATTCCTTCTCATAAGAGGAATAATTTCAGCACGGTGTCATTCGATTCTCCTTTCGAAAATATGTACGGGCCCTGTCATTCTAACTCAACACGGCTCCAATGGCCTCTTACTTTGGCATCACATTTTACTTGAAATGGTTTAGTAAAATCGGTAGAATCAAAACGAACCTTTGTTGTCTTGCACAGCTGGCAGTTTTAAATTTCTTTCTTCAATGTTCACTTAAATGGTAGCGCAACTTTCTCTTCTTTGTTGTCTCAGTGTGGGGCGATTAATCTTCTTTGAAGTTTCTTGCCTAAACTTTCGGTAAAAATAACGGTCATAAAACTACATCAAAAGACATTCACAGGTAGAAGCACTCGTTATGTGCCTGGGGTCCATCTTCAATCCTTCTACGGCTATCTAAAGCTTAAATACGCCAACTCTTCCTTCATGAATGAGCATTTCTTGATTTATCGGCAATCTCTCTTGGTGCGACTTCTTGATTGCTGATTAAGATGTCTTAGATGTTCTTGTTTAGTTTTGCTGAAAACTAATATATCATCCAAATACACTATCACAAATTTACCAATGAATTCTCTCAGTACTTCATTCATAAGTCTCATAAAGGTACTAGGTGCATTGGACAACCCAAAAGGCATTACCATCCATTCATACAGTCCTTCATTTGTTTTAAAAGCAGTCTTCCACTCATCACCCTCTCTTATTCTAATGTGATGATATCCACTCTTTAAATCTATCTTTGAAAAAAAATTAGCACCACTCAAACAATCCATTAAATCTTCAACTCTAGGTAAAGGAAATCTATACCTGATTGTGATCTTATTGATTGCTCTGGAACCAGTACACATCCTCCAGCCTCCATCTTTCTTTGGGCTCAATACTGCTGGTACAACACATGGACTTAGACTTTCTCTAATCAGCCCCTTGTCCACCAATTCCTATACTTGTCTCCTAATTTCCTCATTTTTCTTGGGAGTCATTCTGTAGGCTGCCTTATTTGGCAGATTTGAACCAGGGATAGAATCTATCTGATGGCTGATCTTTCTCACAGGTGGCAGCTCATTAGGTAAATCATCCACAACAATGTCACAGTAATCACCTAACATCTCTTATATCTCTACTGGTAAATCAGAAATATTTGTAGAAGTAAGAACTAATTTAGGTTTGCAAACTAAAGCAAAAATTACCTCTCCTTGTTCTATCTACTGCAGATATTCCTTCCCACTCAGCAACAAGGTCTTTGGATCAATCACTCTGCTGGATGGCTCCCCTTCTTCCATGGGAATCAATGTATGATGAACCCCATCCTTGAAGAACTTGTAATTGTTCTTCTTGCCATCATGCACTGCTGCTCTGTCAAACTGCCAAGGTCTACCCAGCAGTATATGACACACATCCATGGGCATTACATCACACAGGACCTTATCTTTATATTTACCCGTTTGTAGTTTTATCTTACACTGTTCTTTCACAACCAGCTGATGTCCTTTATGCAGCCAGGACACCCTGTAGGGAGTTGGATTCTCCCTTGTCTTCAATTGCAGCTTTTCTATTACCTCGGTGGAAACTAGATTGTTTCTGCTGCCACTATCAATGACTAGCTGACAACATTTCCCTTGGACTTTGCATATGCTCCTAAACAAAGTCTTCCTTTGTGCAGGCTCAGTGACTTCTTTGGCTTGCTTCAACAGGACCTTGTTCACCACCAAGGATTCTCCCCTCTCTGGAAGAATTTCTTCTTCAATTTCTACCTCTTCTTCAGCCTGGGCAACAACAACATTCCTTGGACCAACACCCACATTCTCTGGACATTCATAGTGCTTGTGTTTGACTTGATGACATCTATAACACCTCAATTATCTACCTCTGCCTCTGTCTATGCTTCCTCTTCCTTTTCCTCTGTAAGAACCCCTTCTGCCCCTTGAATCATCCTTTGTAGATGCATTCTGAGGTGAGCTACTATTAGCTCCATCCTTGGGTGTAGCAGGATTTCCTCTACCACCCTGACTTTCCTTTCCACGAAAATTACCTCTCTTCTTGGCAGACTGTTTCCTCAGGAGTTTTTCCTCTGCTTTCAAGGCCATCTGGCAGGCCTCTTCCACTATCTTAGGAGACGGGAGACCAATCTCATCTTGGATCTCCAGCTTGAGACCATTCACATATCTGGCAGTCTTCTCTAGTGTGTCTTGGAATTTCCCAGCTCTTATGCTCACTCTGTAGAATTCTTCTGTGTATTCCTTTACTGTCAGCAACCTCTGCCTCAGGTTCTGCATTTACTTATACAATGTCAGCGGGTAGTCACTAGGCAAGAATTTATCCTTCAATTTAGCCATCATTCTGGTCCAGCTCTTGATAGTTTGCTTGCCAACTCTCCTCCTCTCTGCCTGCACTCCATCCCACCAAAGTGCAGCGTGTCCTTTTAGCTTTGTTACTGCAAACTTGACCTTCTTATCTTCAATTATTTCTTCATAATCGAAGCACTTGTTCAATTCATTTATCCAGTCTACTAGTTCTTCTGGATTCAGTCCCCCTGCATAGCTTGACACTTCAATTCTGGGCTTAACCGCAGAACCCAGAACAGTTCTAAGGAGCCTCATGTCAGGAGGAATTTCAACATTTTCTTCTGCTTCTTCTGTTTCAGGTTCACTGATGTCTGCCGGATCTCTGGGCTGTCTTCGCTCCATGGCATCCATCCTGGCTTCGACCCTCTACAACATTCCCAATACCTTGGTGTTGGCAACAGGTCTTCTTCTGCCAGCACCTCTACCAACTCGGATTTCCATGTCATCAAAAACAACTTCAGACTTGCTCTTATACCACAAATGACTCAACAACACCGCTGAAAGTCGGCCCTGAGGAGAGATGGTCAATGGTGATGTGGCTCTGCCTGCTCTCCCCTTTCCTCCACGTGGTCTATTTCCTTTTATTTATTATCAAATTCGTAGAATTTGATAAATAAATCTATCCCCAATGTTTTAACTTTATATTATATCTCGGCAGATATATTGTCTCCGCATACTATAACCAATATTAAACCTTCGGCAATTAACTATATAATTGGACCTTATATTAAAATCAACGCCTTCCGAATAAATAACTCTTAATGACTTTGGCCTTGGGTCCCGCCTCCACAGTCAATAGCCAATCAGACGTACGCACATACCTTAGGTTAATTTCCGTGCATCTTCTTTGTGTGACCATTGTCCGATGACTCTGCCCCAGATCGACGGCTCTCGTTGATATCGCTCGGCGTCCTCGTACTAAATTTAACGTGCGATAGGAATATGGAAAGGCAGTTTTGCACGGGTCCACTTTGCCACGTGCCGTTTCCTCTATGGAATCGCTCTGATTCAAGGAATACTGCTCGACCCCGCAAAAGCGGTGCGATATGGGAATTCCACCTTTGCAAATCCGCTTGTGGTTTTGGCATAGTGACTAACCAAGGTTCCTCGCCAGGGTTGCTTTCCTCTTTGGTTATTATTCGTTCGTTAACTAAGGTTCTAGACCAGTTAGGAGTTCCAATTGACAACGAAGACATAAGTTTCTTTATTACGCGGCTTTTATTACCATAAAACGGAGTTCCACGACCAGGTTCTCTACACAGGCCTCGCCTGCGGTTATGGTGAATTCGCAGGGTTATCCAAAAATTTACAGGAATTCAAGGATAGAGAACGGAATTACCATTACACAATTGCCTCACAGTTAGATAATTCTTCACAATTATAAATACAGACAGTTGGAAATCAACAAGACTTGAAATTTATTCAACCGGAAGCAATTGCTCAATACACAGAGTTTTTATTGCAGGAATCTCTCGTCCTCTTGCTCTCCCCCCTCTATACATCCGAGGGATTATATTTATATACATCAACATATTTCCTTTCGGTTCCTCTGTGAGGACTGTTATGGTAATTCAAGAGCCTAATTACAATTATTCGGAAACTAAAACATGACAGATGGACTAACCATTCGACTTCTACAACTCTAACGGATCTAATAATACAATCAGCTAAGGTATTGACACCTAGCTGTAATCATTCAAATGTTTTCAAACCCTCCTAGCCACAACATGTGGACAAAACTCCTACATTGCTGGTTAGTGTCTAATGCCCCTGCATCAGACTCCCGAGGGAAATCTTCTTCATGGGCTCCTATCCATGAGCTCTTCCACTGATCTATCTATCTTCTGCAACATTTCTTCAGTCATCCAAGTGGCATCTTCCTCTGGCTTATCCTTCCATTTGATCAAGTACTGAAAGTACTCTTGACCTCTGGTCCTTCTAAACACTCTTTTGTCCAATATTTTCTCTGGTAGCAATGGTTGTGCTGGAGGTAGCTGCTCCCTCCACTCAATCTATTCCTTGTCTGCTGCTCTTCCTTCTGCACCATCATCTTCATACTTGTACAAATCTGCAACATTAAAAATGGGAGATATTCCAGCATCAGGAGGTAATTCAATCTCATAAGCATTTTCAGAAAACTTCCTAAGTATCCTGCATGGCCCAATCTTTTTGAATTTCAATTTGTTGTACTGCTTCTTTGGGAATCTCTCTTTTCTCAAGTGTGCCAAAACCTGATCTCCTACTTCAAAATGAACTTCTTTTCTGCTCAAGTTTGCTCTGTTTTTGTATTTGATGCTGCTGCCTTGTAGTTGCTGTTTCACTTTTTCATGTATGGCCTGGATCTCTGAAGCAAATTCCTCGCCATATGCACTCCTTAGCTCTGCTTTTCCCAGATTTCTTAACTCTGATATTCCTCTTGGGTGCATTCCATAAAAGGTATGAAATGGACTCTGCCCTGTGCTCCTGTTTGGTGAGTCATTATATGCATATTATGCCTGGGGAAAAATATGATCCCACTGCTTGGGATGCTCTCCCGCAAGACTTCTCAATAAATTTCCCAGACTCCTATTCACTACCTTAGTCTGTCCATCAGTCTGAGGATGATAAGCTGAGCTGAAACTTAGTTTGGTACCAAGTTTCTTCCACAGGGTCCTCCAAAAGTGTCCCACAAATATGGTATCTCTGTCTAAAACAATACTCCTGGGCAACCCATGCAATCTAACAACTTCTTTGAAGAACAAGTTAGCAACATGGGTGGCATCACTAGTTTTATAGCATGGAATAAAATGTGCCATTTTGGAGAATCTGTCCACTACAACAAAGATTGCATCATTCCCTCTATGAGTCTTGGGCAATCCTAGAACAAAATCCATACTCACCATGTCCCAAGGCCTGTCTGGAATAGGCAAGGGAGTGTACAATCCTGCATTCTGGCTCCTTCCTTTGGCATATTGACAGATTTTGCAATTCTTCACAAACTTATCAACTTTTGTTCTCATCTTAGGCCAGTAATAGAAGTGACTCAGCTGCTCATAAGTCTTATTAGTACCAAAGTGTCCAGCAAGTCCACCACTATGCTTCTCTTTGATCAAATTTTCTCTCATGGAACATTTTGGTACACATAGTTGGCTTCTTCTGAATAACAAGTCCTCCTGCAGGAAATAATCCAGCCACTGGCTTCTATCTGTTAAGACAGGGTTACTACATGCCTCAAATGCTTCCTTAAAATCTGGATCGGTTTTATACAATTCCCTAAGAAAATCAAATCCTGCAACTTCAAAATTAGTTTCTTGCACAAGCATGTGTCTCCTACTCAAAGCATCAGCTACTTTATTGGCTTGGCCGCTTATATGTTTCAAAACAAAATTAAAACCTTGGAGATACTCAACCCACTTAGCATGCTTATGTTTCAACTTGGGCTGCTGTACAATATACTGCAAAGCATGATGGTCAGAATATAATACAAATTCCCTGGACATCAAGTAATGTCTCCATTTCTTCAGTGCCTGAACAATTGCATAGAATTCCTTCTCATAAGAGGAATACTTTCTTCTGGTGTCATTCAGCTTCTCACTGAAATATGCCACAGGCCTATCATCCTGACTCAACACAGCTCCAATGGCCTCTCCACTGGCATCACATTTTACTTGAAATGGTTTAGTAAAATCAGGCAGAATCAAAACAGGCTTCTCTGTTATCTTTTGCTTCAAAAGTTTGAAGTTTCTTTCTGCTTCAGCAGTCCACTTAAATGGTTGTTTTCTCTTCTTTATTGTCTCAATTATGGGTGCATTGATCTTATTGAAGTTTCTTATAAACTTTCTGTAAAAACTAGCAAGTCCATGGAAACTTCTTACCTCAAAAACATTCCTGGGTGAAGGCCACTCCACAATTGCCTTAACCTTTTCTGGGTCCATCTTCAATCCTTCTACAGAAACAACAAACCCCAAATACACCAACTCTTCCTTCATGAATGAGAATTTCTTCAAATTTATCAGCAGTTTCTCTTGGTGCAGCTTCTTCAAGACATGATTAAGATGTCTTAAATGTTCTTCTTTAGTTCTGCTGAAAACTAATATATCATCCAAATACACTATCACAAATTTACCAATGAACTCTTTCAACACTTCATTCATAAGTCTCATAAAAGTGCTAGGTGCATTTGACAACCCAAAAGGCATTACCATCCATTCATATAATCCTTCATTTGTTTTAAAGGAAGTTTTCCACTCATCACCCTCTCTTATTATAATCTGATGGTATCCACTCTTCAAATCTATCTTTGAGAAATATTTAGCACCACTCAAACAGTCCATTAATTCCTCAATTCTGGGCAAAAGAAATTTGTACCTGATTGTGATCTTATTGATTGCTCTGGAATCAGTACACATCCTCTAGCCTCCATCTTTCTTTGGGCTCAATACTACTGGTACAACACGTGGACTCAGAATTTCTCTTATCAGCCCCTTGTCCACCAATTCCTATACTTGTCTCCTAATTTCCTCATTTTCCTTGGGAGTCATTCTGTAGGCTGCCTTATTTGGTAGATTTGAACCAGGGATAAAATCTATCTGATGGCTGATCTTTCTCACAGGTGGAAGCTCATCAGGTAAATCATCCACAACAATGTCACAGTAATCACCTAACATCTCTTGTATCTCTACTTGCAAATCAGAAATCTTTGTAGAAGTAAGAACTAAATTAGGTTTGCAAACTAAAGCAAAACTTACCTCTCCTTCTTCTATCTGCTGCAGATATTCCTTCCCACTCAGCAGCAAGGTCTTTGGATCAATCACTTTGCTGGATGGCTCCCCTTCTTCCATGGGAATCAATGTATGATGAACCCCATCCTTGAAGAACTTGTAAGTGTTCTTCTTGCCATCATGCACTGCTGCTCTGTCAAACTGCCAAGGTCTACCTAGCAGTATATGACACACATCCATGGGCATTACATCACACAGGACCTTATCTTTATATTTACCCATTTGCAGTTCTATTTCACACTGTTCTTTCACAACCAGCTGATGTCCTTTATGCAGCTAGGACACCCTGTAGGGATTTGGATTCTCCCTTATCTTCAACTTCAGCTTTTCTATTACCTTAGTGGAAACCAGATTGTCTGTGCTGCCACTATCAATGACTAGTTGATAGCATTTCCCTTGGACTTTGCATATGCTCCTAAACAAAGTCTTCCTTTGTGTAGGCTCAGTGACTTCTTTGGCTTGCTTCAACAAGACCTTGTTCACCACCAAGGATTCTCCCCTCTCTGGAAGAATTTCTTCTTCAATTTCTGCCTCTTCTTCAGCTTGGGTAACAACAGCATTCCTTGGACCAACACCCACATTCTCTGGACATTCATAGTTCTTGTGTTTGACTTGCTGACATCTGTAACACCTCAATTCTCTACCTCTGCCTCTGTCTATGCCTCCTCTTCCTTTTCCTCTGTAAGAACCCCTTCTATCCCTTGCATCATCCTCTGTAGATGCATTCTGAGGTGAGCTACTATTAGCTCCATCCCTTGGTGTAGCAGGCTTTCCTCTACCACCCTGACTTCCCTTTCCACAAAAAGTACCTCTCTTCTTGGCAGACTGTTTCCTCAGGAGTTTTTCCTCTGCTTTCAAGGCCATCTGGCAGGCCTCTTCCATTTTCTTAGGAGACAGGAGACCAATCTCATCTTGGATCTCCAGCTTGAGACCATTCACATATTTGGCAGTCTTCTCTGGTGTGTCTTGGAATTGCCCAGCTCTTATGCTCACTCTGTAGAATTCTTCTGTGTATTCCTTTACTATCAGCAACCTCTGCCTCAGGTTCTGCATTTGCTTATACAATGTCAGCTAGTAGTCACTAGGCAAGAATTTACCCTTCAATTTAGCCATCATTCTGGTCCAACTCTTGATAGGTTGCTTGCCAACTCTCCTCCTCTCTACCTGCACTCCATCCCACCAAAGTGCAGCGTGTCCTTTCAGCTTTGTTATTGCAAACTTGACCTTCTTATCTTCACTTATTTCTTCATAATCGAAGCACTTGTTCAATTCATTTATCCAATCTACTAGTTCTTATGGATTCAGTCCCCCTGCATAGCTTGACACTTCAATTCTGGGCTTAACCGCAGACCCCAGAATAGTTCTAAGGAGCCTCATGTCAGGAGGAATTTCAACATTTTCTTCTTCTTCTTCTTCTATTTTAGGTTCACTGATGTCTTCCGGATCTCTGGGTTGTCTTCGCTCCATGGCATCCATCCTGGCTTCGACCCTCTGCAACATTCCCAACACCTTGGCGTTGGCAACAGGTCTTCTTCTTCCAGCACCTCTACCAACTCAGATTGCCATGTCAGCAAAAACAACTTCAGACTTGCTTTGATACCACAAATGATGCAACAACACCGCTGAAAGTCGGCCCTGAGGAGAGATGGTCAACGGTGACGTGGCTCTGCCTGCTCTCCCCTTTCCTCCACGTGGTCTATTTCCTTTTATTTATTATCAAATTTGTAGAATTTGATAAATAAATCTATCCCCAATGTTTTAACTTTATATTATATCCCGGCAGATATATTGTCTCCGCATACTATAACCAATATTAAACCTTCGACGATTAACTATATAATTGGACATGATATTAAAATCAACGCCTTCTGAATAAATAACCCTTAACCGACTTTGGCCCTGGGTCCCGCCTCCATGGTCAATAGCCAATCAAACGTACGCACATACCTTAGGTTAATTTCCGTGCATCTTCGTTGTGCAACCACCGTCCGATGACTCTGCGCCAGATCAACGGCTCTCATTGATATCTCTCGGCGTCCTCGTACTAACTTTAACGTGCGATAGGAATAGGGAAAGGCAGTTTTGCGCGGGTCCACTTTGCCACGTGCCGTTTCCTCTATGGAATCGCTTCGATTCAGGGAATACAGCTCGACCCCGCAAAAGCGGCGCGATATGGGAAATCCACCTTTGCAAATCCGCTTGTGGTTTTGGCACAGTGACTAACCAAGGTTCCTCGCCGGGGTTGCGTTCCTCTTTGGTTATTCTCCGTTCGTTAACTAAGATTATAGACCAGTTAGGAGTTCCAATTGACAACAATGACATAAGTTTCTTTATTATGCGGCTTCTATTACCATAAAACAGAGTTCCATGACCAGGTTCTCTACACAGGCCTCGCCTGCGGTTATGGTGAATTCGCAGGGTTATACAACAATTTACAGGAATTCAAGGACATAGAACGGAATTACCATTACACAATTGCCTCACAGTTAGATAATTCTTCACAATTATAAATACAGGCAGTTGGAAATCAACAAGACTTGAAATTTATTCAACCGGAAGCAATTGCTCAATACACAGAGTTTTTATTGCAGGAAGCTCTCGTCCTCTTGCTCTCCCCCCTCTATACATCCGAGGGATTATATTTATATACATCAACATATGTCCTTTCGGTTCCTCTGTGAGGACTGTTATGGTAATTCAAGAGCCTAATTACAATTATTCGGAAACTAAAACATGACAGATGGACTAACCATTCGAATTCTACAACTATAACAGATCTAATAATACAATCAACTAAGGTATTGACACCTAGTTGTAATCATTCAAATGTTTTCAAACCCTCCTAGCCACAACATGTGGACAAAATTCCTACATTGATGGCTAGTGTCTAATGCCCCTGCATCAGCATCCTACCCATTTGAGGCTCGGACTCATGGGAAGTACTTCTCATTTGGCTAGTGAGGTGGGAAAAGCTAGAGACTAGTAGCAAAGACTAATTGACGCTTCAGAGATTGTCATACTCTCTATCTAGGATGGCACGTGTCCAACCACTTGATTTGGGATCAAGTTTAGAGAGGTTTCAGACCTCCAACTAACTTCAGGTTAGTATATGACTCTCTTGAGTCCAAGTGAGGTTTCAGACCTCCAACTGACTTCAGGTCAGGTAAACCAACTTCGGGTTGGTATGTGACTCTTTGAGTCCTATAGAGGTTTCGAACCTCTGTGCTGAATTTGTCAGCCGGGGATGATGCCTTTGCGACTAACCCACTTCTGTTCTAAAATAAAGAAGACAACAAAGAAATTTATGGAGGGATGATGCACGATGTTTGGATGGCACAGGTGGATGGAGTTCTCCCTAGTTGAGAGAGAGTGTTAATTTTGGACAAATAGGTCCAAAATCCATGTTGTGATTATTAGATGAAGATGCCAATATTTTTATTGGATTCCTCTTTCGAAGAGGTGCAAGATCGATCTAAATATCATCTTGATCCGATGAGCAGAACATTTATTTCGAATTTATTCAAAATATATGCAAGTCGGCCTAAAATGAAATGTAGGCTTGAAGCCCCAGAAGTTGTGTCACACACCCTCATTGATGGATATAAATAGGTCAACGTTGGAGGTCATTTTCAATCATCCATCCTCACACATTCTCTCTCATCATCTGATTGGTTCGATCACTTGGAGGCTCTTCTTCATCCACACGTGGGAAAACACAACAAAGAGAAATTTCTGTTTTCGACCTAGGGTTTTAGTGCAGAGTTGACCAGCATTGACTTTGGTCAATGTCTGGTCAAACTGACCTCAAATTTGGTCAAAATTTTGATTTCTGTAGTCCGCATTTTCTGGCACAGAAATCGAGTTTGACCATTGACTTTTGACTCGGCTACGTTGACTTTTTGCTGCTGCTGTTTGCGTTGAATGTTGACAGTGACAACGTTGACTTTTGTTGACTTTTGGTTGACTGATGTTGCTGTCCTAGAGGGTTGTGTGACAATTCTGGTTGGCTAACCATATTGATACTTTGCTAGTTGAAGCATCCTGTTGACTACCATAACGCACCAACACACACATATATTTTTGGCCTGTCTTCTGTCAATCTACTGGTATGTTCTATCAGCATTTTACTTTCTTGTTTATGTGATTACTGACTGATATTTGGGATAAAAAGTAAAGTTACATCAAGCATAGAATATCTACGAAAATTTACAAAATGACTCGAGACAACTCTGGTTGACCTGATGAAGATGATGCACCAGAGGTATTAGATTCGATAGAATAGGGTCGCCTTCGCTGACCAGAAATGGCTTTTGGTGGTAAAGGTGGTTTAAGCACTATTATACACGAACGACGGGGAAAGGGTTTTTCTTCTTCAATGATGACTGATTGATTTTATTACAAAAAAAAATAAACAAAAATAAGGGTGATACTAGGCAAAAGGGTTACTAAGTAATTGTGAACTGCAGAATACCTGTTGGCGAACCAAGTAGTATGGGCAGGCAATCTCACAGAATTATGTGTTTGGTGTGTCACAAGTTACAAGGCAGACGACTCGGTTACCTATGGATGGTAAGCAACCTAATTTTTTCCTCCCAAATATACTCGAAGGTACGTGGAGCCCCAAGTCCGTAATAGCGCTTTCTAATGCGAAACTGCACAGTAAAAGCACCCCTTTATACTTTTCGTACTAGAACACTGCCCTATATACCTGAAGGTACGTGGATTAGCTCTGATATACTTACATATGTAGAGTGGGATTTGACACTCGGAATGTATCACAGACAAGTTAGTGACAACTGCTATGCTTAACGACACCAGAACACGTCTCTAGCCTAGACCTTCTAAGTGTTATCGTTAATGTTACAATGCTTTCTTAGGTTGATTGAAGTAAATTTTATGTTGATCTTGCTTAAAAGTTTATCTTTTAGGTTCACCGTGAGATGTGATGGGGAATTATTAAAATTCAAACTAAATGAGTTTTTCCAATGAAAACCTTAGCTACTAAAGGGATAGGGAAATCATATTTTTTAGCATAGAACAAAGAGCACAATCTAAATGAAGATTTCACTAATCTATTCCTATGCAACACTCACAATCTCTAAATGCATATGCATGTTTTTATTTTCATTCTCCTTTAATGTGAATGATTAAAAAGCAACTAAATGCACAAATCAATCAAAAATTGTTTTATTTTTTGAAAAAAGAGGACTGAAACAAAAATTTTCTCTTACGGAATGAAGAATGAAACGACAATTTTCCTTTTGAAAACAAATAATTGATCTAATGAAAAATTTACAACTTTTGATTTAAATAGACAATGATAAAGAAAATAGCTAACGAAACACTGAACAAACAACTATCCAAAGGAGGAAGAACTGGCAATGTTTACTGGTCTCTAAGGTCAAAAAGGCATATGAGAATGTTGAGATTTTGTGTATTTGGGGTAGCATCAGTTGTGCTCTAGGTCCAAAATTTTGAGGAAGGACTAGAGTTCACCTGATCTACAAGACCCAAAAATGGATTTGGGAAATTTCATCTAGTTTAGGAGATATTAAATTAATTAATTATTTTAATGTATTTCCCAAGTTAAAACTTAGGAAAATAAAATAATTAAAGAGAATTTAATTAAACATGTGATGAAATTGTCTTAAGTCAGACGGATAAAGCTTTCTCTAAATCATAGCCATTGATTAAAGATTTAATCTTGGCCGTTGATTTGTCAACGAGAAAAGTATAAAGGGAAGGCTTGGGGTCATTTGTAAAGACACACAAAGGCAGAGCACTGAAGCTAAGATGATATTCTAGGGCAGGGTTTGCTAAGAATACTCAGAAGTGTTTTAGCTGTAGGGAGGGGAATTTAGGCCAAGGGGATGATCTGCTCCCGGGGTCTAGAATACACAAGAGGTAGAGATCAGCTCAAGGACAACGTAGAAGAGGAGAGCAACAATAGCAGCAAGGACAACGCAATCCCTCTAAGGATAGCATCATTTTCAGCTAGAAACCCTCAGAGGGTTATGCAAAGACCCTAAGGGGCAGCGTAGTGACTGTGTCACCTAGTTTGGGGTAATGCAGTCTCTTCCGGAGCAGCGCTGAGGGTTTGAGGGGCTTGAGAGGCTGATGCAGAGGCTTCTAGGGGCAGCGTTGGGGTTTCTAGGCCCTAATCTTGGCCGAGTTCTATAAATCCAATTTGAGGTTGTGGATCAATCATTATTTTGGCCCTATATCAACCAGTGAGCTATAGATATAGTATATTCTTTGTCAGGTTTTCCAGATCTGGAACCCAGATTTTTGTATTTAGAAAAATTATTAGTAATAAAACCCTCCAGCATCCAAAGACCGTTTTTCTTGCATTGGGTTTTTCCGGGGACTATTTGTCCAGAAATAACTGTTTCACTTTGTCTATGTGTGCATGAACTTGTTCTAGATTTGGATTGGTAGAGATCTGTTATGTGTTTTGCTTTGATTTTAACTTGAATTTATTCAGTTAATAACTTGTCTATGTAGGAGGAGCATAACCAGATTAATAGTAATAATTTCTGCATAAAGAGTAAAGATTTAGAAATTTCTACATGGTTTCAGAGGAATTGCAGATCTAGGGGGTCACCAACAGGAGAATCTGAAGGATCCAGCTACAGAAAGTAGCTGGAAAAGCAGCAAAAACACAGATCTGAAGGGACAATGCAGTTTTCAGAAGCAGATTCACGCAGAAGGAAGGGTGACGTTGTCCAGCACTGTGTCTTAGCAAGCCCACGCAATTAATGCCTAGAGATAGCTCAGAAACAACGTTGGTTTTGTCTGAAGACAACCAGTATGATTCAGATCTGAACCTGTCAGATCCAAGAAAGACTGCAAAAAAGCTGTAGAAATTTAGAAGAGATGGAGGGGTTAAAATTTTGAAGTTTTCATATTTTATGCCTTAGCACAAGTGACAAATATTGGGAAGAGATTAGCTTCTCAGAGAGATTCTTGCCAAAGGAAACTTTCAATTTGATTACAGGATCAAAGAAGAAGCTAAATCATAGTTGATTTGGTAGATTTCCAAGGAGGGAAATCAGTTGCCAGAGGGAGAAGAAGGCACCTATTTCACCAAGGGCCTTAGATCCATTTCCCTAGCAAAGAGAAAACGAAGTTCCAACACATTCTAAGTAGATGGCTCCTCATGGACTGCGTGATTAGGATAGGCTAGATGGCCTCATAAAATTTTCGGTTTGGAAAGCAAGGATCTTGATTTTCCTTGAGGCGTAAAATCTAAGAGACCATGCAGAGCATACTCTGGCCACACCGACAGATGTAGATCTTCTACAAAAGCATAGGGAAGCTACTGGGCATGCCAAGCGGCTGATAATGGATAGTATCAAGGACCATATTGTACCACACATAGCTAAGAAGAAGACAACTAATGAGATGTGGAAGCCCTTGAATTCCCTGTATGAGGGAAATTATGTCCAAAGGAAAATGTTGTTGGAGACCGAAATGAGGTCATTCATGATGACCAAGGGAGAAGACATGGAACACTTCCTCTTCAGGCTGTAGGAAATCAGGGATCAAATGACTGCAACGGGTGTTACCGTAGATGATGCAATGATAGTCAAGACTGTCATCAATGGAGTCACGGATGAGTGGGAAACCTTTGTCCAGAGTATCTTGGGCAGAGTGGACCTCCCAGATTGGGACAAATTGTGGTCAATCCTGCGTCAAGAAGAACTACGCAGATTCACCAAGAAGCAGCACATCCCAGGATTGAGAAAAGTGAAGAAGGAAGATGAGGAAGATGCAGCCTTGGCATCAAAGAATCAACCAAAGAAGAAGAAGGATCTTTCAAAGATCAAGTGATTTCAGTGTGGTGAAATTGGACATTTTTCCAGCCATTGTCCGGAGAAGAAAAGGGACAAGGAAGCATCTTCTTCCAAGGCATCTGTGGCAGATGATGGGCCATGAGACGATGCAGCCATGAGTGCTCATGAACCACATAGGTGGGGTGACATGGATATGTAGAGGAGCTACATGGAAGTAAGGCGGGATCCTTGAGAAACTCATCTCTTGGATCACAAGCGAGCTACAACAGCCTTAAGACAGTAGCGGGAAAAGTGGAGCGGTGGGTGCATAGCTCACAGACGAGGCAGAAGCAGAGGTATATTTGAAGGATGGAAGGAGCAGCGCAGAGCAAAGCAGCAACAGTGTAGAAGCAGTAGCAGCACAGAGGCTGATGAGACTTCAACAGCGCAGAGCAGTGCTGCTTACGTAGTGCAGATCTACAGCAGCATAGAGAGCTTCAGAGGGACAACGCAGTGCAACAAAAACGTAATAGATTTCAACACAAGGAGCTGATGTGACTTCAATAGTGCAGAGGGAGTCTGATTACACAGGCAGAGCTATAGTTGTGCATCGTTCTTTAGATGCCAGCACAGATCTGTAGCCTATGGAGCTTCAGTGATGAGGATGTATCCCATCTAACTTGTCTGTCAAATATTGGGTAGGAGATTCAGTTGTTTCTCTCAACAACTAAAGTTACAGTGTAGCAGATTAGCAGTGGCAGTGCTATGAGCAGCACAGATGCAACAATTGAGAGGGAGCTGAAGTACAGTGGTTGTAGTAACAGTGGCAAAGTCATGGGCAACAATACATAATGGCAGGAGCAGTGCAGAGTTGAGTGGCAGGAGGCCAAGCTTCAGCAAGCACAGAATCAATGCCCAAAATCATGTAATGCATAAGTGTGACATGTTACTAGAGCACACCCTTGATGCTAAGAGGGAGTGTTGAGATTTTGTGTATTTGGGGTAGCATCAGTTGTGCTATAGGTCCCAAATTTTGAGGAAGGACTAGAGTTCACCTGCTCTACAAGACCCATAAATGGATTTGGGAATTTTCATCTGGTTTAGGAGGTATTAAACTAATTAATTATTTTAATGTATTTCCTAATTTAAAACTTAGGAAAATAAAATAACTAAAGAGAATTTAATTAAACATGTGATGAAATTTTCTTAAGTCACACAGATAAAGCTTTCTTTTAATCTTAGCCATTTATTAAAGATTTAATCTTGGCCGTTTATTTTTCAACGAGAAAAGTATAAAGGAAATGCTTGGGGTCATTTGTAAAAACACACAGAGGCAGAGCACTGAAGCTAAGCTGATATTCTAGGGCAGGGTTCGCTAAGAATACTTAGAAGTGTTTCAGTTGCAGAGAGGAGAATTTAGACCAAGGGGATGATCTAATCCAGGGGTATAGAATACACAAGAGGTAGATATTAGCTCAAGGACAATGCAAAAGAGGAGAGCAGCAGCAACAGCAAGGACATCACAGTCCCTCCAAGGACAACATGATTTTCAGCAGGAAACCCTCAGAGGGTTACGCAGAGACCCTAAGGGGAAGCGTAGTGACTGCGTCACCCATTATGGAGTAACACAGTCTCTTCCGGAGCAGCACTAAGGGTTTGAGGGGCTTGAGAGGCTGACACAGAGGCTTTCAGGGGCAACACTGGGTTTTCTCGGCTCTAATCTTGGCCGATTTCTGTAAATCGCGTTTGAGGGTGTGGATCAATCATTATTTTGGCCCTAGATCAACCAGTGAGTTGTAGATCTATTATATTCTCTGTTTGGTCCAAATCTGGAACCCAGATTTGTGTATTCAGAAAAATTATTAATAATAAAACCCTCCAGCAACCAGAGACCAGTTTTCCCGCATTGGGTTTTTCCGGGGACTATTTGTCCAAAAATAACTGTGTCACTTTGTCTATGTGTGCATGAACTTGTTCTAGATCTAGATTGGTAGTGATCTGTTATGTGTTTTGCTTCGATTTTAACTTGAATTTATTCAGTTAATAACTTTTCTAAGTAGGAGGAGCATAACTAGATTAACAGTAATAATTTATGCATAAAGAGTAAAGATTTAGAAATTTCTACAGAGAATACATCAAGTAATAGGCTGAAACTGAATGAAAAAGACAAATTATGATAGAATTTTGTTGGCTAAGGGGAAAAAAACACCTTAAGGTCAAACAATGCATTGCAGAGCACCTCTTAATGGGAGACAATGCTATGCAAAGCATTGTACCCTGACCAACAGTGCATTGGGCGCAGTGAAGCTTGAAGATCAAGCAGGCTAAACATACTTCTAAGGAAAAAGGTACATCCAAATGAATGAATAGATGAATTAAAGTATACTGATGATAGTTAAAAAGGACATAAACACCAAGAATGATGGATTTCTTCCCAGCAGAGTCACCAATTTTTTATGAGGAATTTTAATCTACGGATAAACTAGTCTTCCCTGAGTGTGGTGTTTCTTCACTCAGAACAACAAAGGAAAGGTAAAGACTTTTCTCTCTAAGATATACAGATAAACAGAAGATGAAGAGACTTACTTGTGATCCTTCGCTCTCATTCTTATTCTTTCGTCTCTTTTGTCGCTCTCAATCCAACTAAACTCACAAGATCAATACCTGCAACCAAAGCCAGAAGACAACAAACAGAGATAAAAATATACAATATATATCTATCATAACTAGATTGAACTGACTAAATTTGAGAATACATGCAGATATTGAGAACACATTCACAAAATTTAATCACATGTATGAGAGAAAGAACAATTATCTTTATTGTAGTATTAGGAGGAATAGATTACAACCAGTCGATCAGTTCGTTGTCAACCTGCTCCAAATTCATCCCATCCTCATCACACCAAGCATAAATCCAGCAACATCATAGTACTTCAGCTCTCCAAGAATTGAGAATCCAACAACATAACACTAAAAAAATTTCTTCCTCTCTTGCACTTAGATGAGTGCTCAATTTATAGGGATATTGTAGGTAATTTCTCAATAAATGATATTGAATGGCTTTATAATAATAGATGAGACATGTTTCCAAGTTCAATGGTGATGGATGAACACATTTATTCTAAGTATGACACCTATGAGCTCTTCTAGAAGGCACTGGATATGTGGAGATTCCCAAAACAATGATGATTTCGATCCCAGGAGACCAACGCACCCTTAAGTGTCGGGAAGTGGTTTGCAGAGCACCCTTGCATGGTGGTAAGTGCTTTGCAATGCACTAAGGCCCATTCAGAGGAGCATTGATGAGTCAATGGGTCATTTTAACTATACTTAAAACATTGAAACTCTCATGAATTAAAGCCATTAGTGGAATGAATTCTCTAGGGCATGTAGCAACTTAATTAGGGGATGATAGACCATGTTTGTATTGAATTAGGGGATGATATACCTTGTTGGTACTAGTCTTCAGGATGATGCCCAAATTGACCTATAACAATGTGTACAATCTGTCATTCAACGAACTATAGAAGAAGATTATACAAGCACAAATAAAGCATTTCCTAGATGATCATGCATCACTTGTGTTCATGAGAGAAAAGGTGATAATGGAAGACACCACCAGGAATCCAAATTTAATTTCTGATGCCAACTTGGCCTTCGTAGGAGCAGACAGATCTAACAATCATTGTTTAGTGGCCAATAACAAGTAGTTGGCGCAAATCATACAAGCACTTCTGCAAGAAAATGAAAAAATCTAGACATTAGCATATAACGCACCTTCTGCACAGGTCGTCATGTCGAAGTGGAAAATGAGATACAAGGCCACTATGCTTACACTGGTAAATAAGATGAAGCTGCAGGAAGAGTTAGAGAAATCCCGAGTTCCTATGCTAATCTAGAACAACACACAACTCAACTCATTCATCAGAAACATTCAGGCTGTATATGTACATATATACAACAGTTTGGATTTCATGGTGAGAACCCACTTGATCCCATCAGTTAGTACACTCACTGAGACTAAACACAAAAAACAAGTTCAACAGGAGATTGACTAGCACCTAAAGCAACTGGAGCAAATAGCCTCCCAGGAGGACATGGAGATCAACAGACAAAATTTGTAGACCTACATCAATGGCCCGGTTCAGATCAAAACAATGTTGCACCTGATTGAAGAAGAAGTGAAGACTGGTTCCCATTAGAGGAAATTTTAGACTAAAGTGCCCATGAAATTTTCATGTAATTTCCATGTCATAATACATAAACCAATCAAAATCCTTTAAATTTAAAAATAGGTACATGTAAATATTTTGGCGGGAAAAGAAGAAAAACCACTTTTTTAATTGTATTTTTGGCTTATCTCCTTATAGGTTTACACTTGCACTTGAAATTTGAGTAAACCTAGAAGGAGATAAGCCAAAAATACAACTAAAAAAGTAGTTTTTTTATTTTCCCTCCAAAAATCATAACTCTTATTTTATTATTTTCCCTTAAGAAGCCAATTGTTGGCTGAAATTTTCTCTAATGAAGAGATTGTACTTAGATGTGTTGGGGGCAAGAGTCCACTTCTAGCCTAACACTATCTTGTAGTTTGGGGAGACCATCACACATTACCAATCTTGGTATGAGTATGTGACCGAGAGACACTGAGTCCAAGGTGCCATGACTTGATTTCACTCCAACTCGAGTATCATAGTGTTTTTTCTTGTTAGGCTGTCAAGTTGTCTCTACCTTGTTTTTTCTTATATGGGTATGAGTGGAAATTGTAATATTATTTGTAATTATTTTATAATTGAAATTCCATGTGTTTATGATGGAATGTGAAGAGTCATATGTAAGCTGAGGATTCATGAGGGGAGTCCAAGAGTCACCAAGAGGGCATGCCAAGATTCAACCCCATTTTTTTATAAATACAGACTCATAACTCTTGTAAACATATTTTGGCTATGCTTTGGCTTAGATAAGGCCCGAGAGTTTTGTGTTAGCCTTGGCTTCTACGTAGCGTAGAGGGAGTATACTTCTTTGGTAGGAGCAGGTGTTTTTGAGTTCATGTTACACTATTGGGGAAAGTGGTTCATCATGTTGTATGTATGAATGGAAATTTCATTTATAATAAAATTAGAGTCAACACGTCTTCATGAATATATTGTAAATGTAGTATGAATATTCTTGTTTTGCTTGCGATGTATGTTGTTTAACTTACGCATATGCTTATGAACTATTTCGTTTGCATTTATATGAATCTTGTTGAATGCGTGCTTAGGTTTTAACCCATCACCTTTAGCTTGTGGACTATTCCTCTTGTTAGTTTGTGTGATGTATTTTCAACTCGTGTGTTCCTTTCAAGTTGCATACTATTACAGGCTTCCAAGGAGTGCACTTCCTTTCCCCTTTGCTGCTAGAACCACTCATGCATCATATTGAATTTCCACAGGGCCACACACTTGCTTTAATGAAAGGCATTGCGCACCACTCTATGTGTTTTGAAATCCAAGGCATATCATTAAACACCCCACTGTTGGGACTCCTACTCCAAACAGTGTGAGGTCTAGTTTGGAATTCATATCGGGGAGATCCCCTGAATGTTGGCGAGTCTAACACCGTCAACAGAGCCACAATACCTTAGTGATAATTTTTTTCCCTTATTTTGTTTCTTGAGGGACCTCTGTTTATATGGTTGCAGGCTCACAAATACCAAATATCCCACTTTAAATTTCCTTTCTCTATGATGTTGATCTATTTGTTATTTCATCCTATTTTGTACTATAACCAAGTTATACTTCAATAGTTTGAGAACCTCTTGTTGGTGTTGTATGTGGTCCTCTACTACTTGAGCCTTTATAATCCCTTTTAAAAGTGATGTGATATATGGAGAATGATATCCATAAAGCCATAAATTGTGACATTTTTTATGAGGTATGCAAGGATCTGTTATACCACCATCCTTCCAAGGACAACCATTTGATCCATTGTGTTTGTGTATTAGATGCAAAGCAGCACAGATATCCCTTTAAACATTTATTCACAATCTAATTTTCCCATCAACTTAAGGAATGTAAGATGAGTTGTGAGCCAATTAAGTACCCAAACAAGAAAACAATTTGTTCCAAAATTTCTAGTGAAAATTAGATCTTTGTCATTAACAATAATCTTTGGTATTCCATGTAGATTTTGGACTATTTCCATGTATGTTTTTTCCATGACACTTGATTTAAAAGGATGAGAAAGAGAAAAATTGGGAACACTTTGTCATTATATATACCACTACCATAATAACACTCTTTCCTTCATATTTGCATAAACCTGTAATATAATCCATTGAAACTTCTTCCCAAGACTACCTTGGTATGGATAATGATTGAAGGATCCCTCGGGTCTTGATATTATCTCCCTTATTTTTTTGGCATACCACACATTCCACCACAATTTTTTTCACATTTAATTTAAGAGCTTCCCAAAAGACTATTTCTCGATCCTGCAATATGTATTCAAGAACCCTGAATATCCTCCTATAGGAAATGCACGTAATTCCAAAAATACTTGTTGTTTGAGTTGAGAATTCTTACAAAAGTATACATGATCTTGATACCATAAAAAAAAAATTCCATAGTTTTTTAATTGCATCAAGGTCCTCCTGTAGTTGTTGAATTATGTTTCATATATTCTCATCTTGATGCCATTCTATCCTTGCTTCTTCCACCCAATTAGATTGTGGAATGGAAATAGTTCATAATAAATCGTTTGTCTCTTCCTATTTCCTTGAGAGTGAATCTACCATAATATTTTGTTTTTCCTTTTTGTAGATAATTTCAAAGTCATAACCCAACATATTTTTGATCTAGATATGTTTCTCTTCTGAATATACTGTTTTATATAATAAGTACTTCAAACTACATGATTTGTTTTTAATTTGAAGTGTCTTCCTATTGGGTATGGGCACCATTTCTTAAGTGCATATACTATGGAAAACATATATTTCAAATATGGGTTTGATTAATTTATTTACTTAAAGTTTTCTATTTTGAAATGCAACGGGCCTTCCTTCTTGCATAAAAACCACACCAATGCCATAGCCAGAGGCATCACATTCCACAAAGAATATTTTTGTGATGTCAAGTGTCACCAAGAAAAGAGTTGTACACAAATTCTCTTTAAGTTCTTCAAAAGATTTGGTTGCTTCTTTAGTCCAATAAAATTCTTCCTTATTTGATAATTTTGTAAGAGGTGCTACTCTTTGACCATTATTCTTGAAAAAAATTTAGTTTTATCCTATTAATCCTAAGAATCCTCTGAGTTTCTTCAAGGTATTCAAAATTGGCCATTTTCTCATAACTTTTATTTTTCTAGGATCCACCTTGACACCATCATGTGATACAATATGACACAAATATTACACTTCTTGAACCCTGAGACACACTTGGAAGGCTTCTCATATAGTTGTTTCTCTTCAAATAGTGTCAAGACCCTGTCAACATGTTGTACATGCTCTTCCAAAGATTTTTTGTAGATTAGTATTTCATAAAAAATACCAACACAATTTGTTTAAGGATGGATTTGAAAATAGGATTCATTAAGATTTGAAATGTTGAAGGTGCATTTTAAATTCCAAATGGCATAACGAAAAACTCATAGTGAGCTTAATGTGTTCTAAGCACTATTTTTGGAATGTCTTCTTGCGTCATTATGATTTGATGATATCCAGAATGAAGATCCAACTTAGTAAAGAAAATTGTTCCATTGAATTCATCTAATGATTAATAAATTACAAGAATAGGAAACTGGTCTTTCATTGTTATTTTTTTGAGTTGTTTGTAATCTATATACAAATGCCATGAACCATCCTTTTGTATAACCATCACCACCAATGAAGAGAAAGTTCTCTGGATAGGTTGAATGATGCCCACTTCTAAAATTTCTTGAACCATATGCTCAATATCACTCTTTTGTGCATGTGGAAACTTGTAAATCCTAGTGTTAGGTGGTACAATTCTAGGTTGCAAATGAATATCATGGTCAGGATATTGAGTGGGTGGAAGGCCCCTAGGTATTTCTCCAAATACCTTAGAATGACTATTGATAACATTTTGGAGATCTAGTGGAGCAAAGGATATAGATGTTTGAACATCTAATGAACACAATCATGCAACTACACCTTGGTGTCCCTTTTTTATAATTTTTGTCACACCATTAAAGCTTATCACTTTACTATGTTTCCCTTTGATACCTCTAAGCACACTTTTATTTCCTTTTGAGAAACATCTTATGAAAATATATTGAAAATAAAAGGCCACTATGTCCAATTATTTTAACCATTGGACCCTGAATACAACATAACACCACCCATTTGGATTGAAATCATTGGACTAACCAATAAATACTCCCCCATATTCAACTTAATATCATGGAAATTCAGTAAAAAATTTATGGTACCTCCATCTGCAATCATAATTGAAATTTTGGTGTTGGTTATGCAAAGCAATTAAGAGGTTTTTCCAATTTGTAATTGATGAAGTTATGGGTACTACCTAAATCAATAAATATTGTTATCTTTTACTTTTTTATATATCCTTCCATCTTGAGTGATTATGTAGTACTGTTTCAAGGCAATGCATGGCAAGATATTGTTGGAGTAATCTCTTCTAGCTGTAGATATTGTGAAGTTTCTACTTCTTGATCTTATTTAAATTCATAGTACATGTATAAGAATTTATTCTCAATTCATTTATGCCCCTTACCATACTTTTTGTCATAGTTGAAACATAGTCCCTTTTCTCTTTGTTCATCCATTTTTTGAGGAGTCAACCTTGTCATTTTAGGAGAGAGAGCATGATTTTCTCTATAGTTATTAGTGACCAATTTTCTAGTAGCCATATTTTTACTTTTAACTTTCCTTGCCAGACCGAAACCATGTTCTAAATATTTAGTTTCAAGGAGACATACTTCATGTTGGATGCTTTCCTTTAATTCTCCCATAAATAGTTCTAGCAAATTATCCTAAAAATTATTCTTTACTCTAAGACTCAACTTTTGGAATTATTGAATGTGCTCTATAATAGACCTTTTTGTCAAAGATTTACCAATTTACTAAAGAAGGTATTTCTCTTAATATCCTCATAATGTGCTATCAATTCCTCTATAAAAATGGACCTATATATAACAAAATCATTTTTCCTTTCACAAAACCATTGATACCATACATGTTGATATTGTTCTAAAAACATGGATGCAATATTTACCTTTTGTAACGATGCCACTTGGTGTAGATCAAAGTATTGATCCATATTAAATATCCATGTTACGTTATCGTTACCATCAAACTTCCTCATATTGATTTATAGAGTGTAGTAGTTCCTTAATGCTAACTTGAATCCTTGATGATGTTGATCTTGGAATGAAAATTTGTGATTATGGTTCTGTGATTCAATATTTTTTCCCTCCAATTGTGATATCATACTCCTAATATGAGATTTATTCTCATAAACATGGTTCTCTTTATTTTCATGATTTCCTTAGATCTCCACATCCCTTTTAAGAAGTATCTTCAAGAGAATATTTTCCATGGAAATCATGGATTTTTGTGTTTCTTCCTTATTTTCATTCATATTATTTTCTATTTATGTTTTTAATTTTTTCTTGAAAACCTGATAAATCCACATTTTTCAACATACTACCATCCATTTCATTAAATTTCTTCTCTAAATGAGATAGCCTAAATTCTAAGTCTTCACTTTCTTCATGATTCAAGGATGAGCCTTCAATAGATTTAATTGGTGAAGTATTTTTCTTTAGAGTCATGTTGGAAAATAATAATAATACTCCTCTTTAAAAAGAGATCTTCTAATCTCTTAGTGTCAGTATTTGCATCCTACCATTAGCGATCAAAAACACTCTTTTCATATCCTTTTAGGGTCTCTCTTAGAATTTTTTGTCATTTCACCTAGGTCTTCATTCAAAAAATTTACTCACTGATGGTATCCCTAGTAAAAAAATTTCACTCTTCCTCAAAAATTCATACTTGCTGGCCCACCTTCATTTCTTGCTGAGCATACTTTAGTCATGAAAGCCCATTTCATCATGTCATTATGTCAGTCAGGTCACCATGAATTCTGGTCACTCAAAGTCTTCATTAGGTATCTAGGTTTCATTCTTCAAGGTCAAAATAAAACACCATTTCAATGCATAAGGTCAGAAAAAGTATGAGAGTGATCCAAAAAATATCCCTTTACCATCTAAAGAGGGTTTGAAAGCATGTAAAGATGGTTTATGTTGTATCTCGAGAAACAATCCCTTGGTTTTGGTAAGGAATCAATGCTCAAGACATTTTGTAAATGTGTCACAATTATAATATCAAATGGCCTCTACTTAACACCTTTGGAATCTAATTATTTAATACACTCAATAGTCTGATATAATGAAAGCCTTCGCAATGCCATAAACTACTGATATCCAAATTAAATGAAAAGAAGAACTGTAAAGGAAACTTGTGATACACTGAGAAACATAATCTATCACTTTTAAGTTTTAGAGGGAATTCATGGAGAGAGAGTAAACTCGAAATAATATGCTGCAAACACAAAATCTATTACTTAAAGTTTCATCAGGATTTTGTGAAGAAAGAAGACATGAGGTGAAGGAGCGCAAATTAGGTTGTTTAACTCTTACTCACAGATGTAATTAAGAGATCGTATGCTACATTACTTCACTTCATTCAAAGAGTAATAAACAAAGAGAGAAACTGGAAAGACATATCAACATCAATAGTTGTAGGAAACTTGATCTTCTTTCATTTATTTCTCAAAAAATCTAGTACCAAATTAACAATCCTCCAGAGGTCCAAAACTCATAGCCCCTTTTCTTTATTTCTATCTACTTAAATACATCACAGTGGTTTGTAACTCCTGAACCTCTTGAAACTATTCGACTACCTAAACTGTTAAGATTACTTCTGCAATCATACTTGAGAAAACAAATTAAAACTGGAAATATTGTTCGTTTTTCTGAATCTGATGTTGTTGATGCATCCCCCCAAAGTGCTGAGGCGTCCTTTTCAGTTATGATGCAGCAACTGCACAACTCAGTAAAAACGTGTTAATGCCCAACTTGACCCAGCTGTCATGCTCCCAATAGGGCCGCTATACACTCTTGTGCCCGACTCTACATATGCCCCTATGCTTAAAACGCTGTCAATCATATCACCTGCTACCCGACTTTGCCTCTTCTTTTTTGATCTGCATCGGGTCACTTACCTGAGTTTTTTTTCCATGTTCTACCTATTTCTCTATAAAATGGCACATAACTACATAAGCCCAGACTTGAAATCCTTTAGATTTCATCTTCGAACCACATCGCGTCCGTGCCAACATTGCACTTCGCATTTCGTCGTCTTAAATTTTCCTTAGCGTTTATCTTTTAAAACTTGCAATGTGTGCTATGTGATCGGGTCCCACTTGGCATCACACATCACACTTCGGTGACCTTATCACTTACCTCTTGTGATGATCCTTTAAAACTCGCAATTCGCGATTTGCGATCGGGCCCCACCGCATTGCACATTGCACTTCGGCAATTATAACACTTACCCTTCCCCCCTAACTTTTAAAACTTGTGCTATGCAACATGCAGGCGAGGGCCACGTCATCTGCCATGTCAGCTTGCCATGTCACACTTCAAATTTCACTGACTTTAACCTTTTCCCTAACACTTATCTCCTAAAACCTGCGATGTGTGTTATGCGATCGGGTCCCACCTAACATTGCATGTCACAATTCGGTGACTTTATCACTTACCTCCTGTGCCTATCCTTTGAAACTTGTGATTTTCATTTTGCGATTTAATTTCTACTGTCTATCTCTTCGCTTCAGTTCCACACTTTAATTCCGACCATCCGTTTTTCCCTTTGTGCCTCCTCCAAAACTATTAAGTGTTTAACGGAAATGTGCCCTTTCTCTGCCTTTGGGAAATTAGTTTGTTTTCTCCACAATGTAACACTCCTGAGCTTATCTGGTGTTCTACCACGCTGGTCCCTCTTGAGCTTGCGAATGAGCCTGACTCGACCCTGTTCGGCGTGCAATGTTTTGAGCGTGCCCATCAATCTGGCTCTTGAACTGTTCTGCACATGAATGAGCCCGAATCGACCCACCTTCTCATCTCATTACGTAATGTTAATGTACCAATATATAAATCAAAATTATTCTATGACACACACAATTTTACATTTTATATCATATATTATTTTTTGGTGTTTTGAAAAATATTTCAAAGGTAAATGCAAATAAGCCACAACATCTGGCTCCAGCTGGGGATAGTGATTTTTTCCATGGAAGCGCTAATAACCGTAGATTAATGCCTTATCCATTGGGTATGGAATCAAATATTTCTTGGTGACATATGAACAATGAGCAATCCGATATTTACAATGGTGGAATGCTAACTTTTAATGTTGGAATTTGTTAGGTCCCTATATCACTAGTATAGTCCCTTATTATTGTTATTGTAAACCCCTTATTTTTATTATTGTACCCTTGTAACCCCCATTTTGTTATTATTGTGCCCTTAAATCATTATTTTTAGGTCGGCTAGGATTACATTGTGGCCCACTAGGATTACATTATGGCCCCATGTACTCCTATATATAGAAAGGAGGTTTTGTAAATTGTATCATCCAAGAATTTTTCATTTATGTAATGTATTGGAGGTTGCCCCCTCGAAGTGGCTTATTTCTAAGGCGTTGATATCTCTTTTATTCTATTTTTGGAGCTGGTTACACAACATTTGGTGTCGGAGCTTTGGATTCTAGGGTTTCGCTACTCCAAACAGGTCATCGTGGCATTTTCGCTATAACGTTTTTTCTACGAAGTTTCAGAAGCTGAAATTTTTAGGGTACGAAGCTGAAATCCTGAGGAAGATTGTCTAAAAATTTCAGAGCTTGGTTCGCAATAGTTTCAGAGATATCATCTGTGAAAGGTAGGTATTTTTTCAATCTCCTAAACAGGTCATCATGGAATTTTCGCTATAATGTTTTTTCTACGAAGGTTCAGAATCTGAAATTCGTATGGTGCGAAGCTGAAATCCTGAGTAAATTCTTCCAAAAATTTCAGAGATTTGTTCGTAATATTTTTGGAGATATGATCTGTGGAAGGTAGTGCTTTTTCAGGCTCCTGAATTTCATCTCAAAGAGGTGATCGTGGGAAAGGTTCAATAACTCTCTCTCTGGGAATTGGATTTGAGTGCCGTAAAAATTGGTCGCAAGTACACAGACTTTAGTTTCTTGGCTATCAATTTAAGAGACAAAGGACAAAACAGTGACACGTGGCAAGTCCTACAAGTTCGCCCTACTGAACCTGTCCAGAATTAGGTCATTGTGGGAGATTGGACACAAATTTGTCTTGGAGAATCCAAATTAGATCATACCTGTGGCATTTGAAAGAAGCTTCAGAGGGATACTACAGGGCTGAATTTCAGATATTTAATATTTTCAATTACAGAGATAATTCAATTGCAATATCGAGCTCCTCAAAGCAAGTAAAAGGTATCAATATTGGATTCTAAAATGGCCCCTAAAAAGAATTCAACACCCATTAAGCCTTCAGAAGGCTCTACCATGACTCACGAAGATGAAGAATTGCAACATGATCTATCAAAATTATAAGAGCAAGTGCAACAAATTTCACTCTCGCAAAGAGCAACAAAAAATGAAATGGAAGTTTTGAAGAAAGGCGTGGAAGTGAAGATGGACGGTTTGAAGAAAGGCATGGAAGCTAAGATGGATGGCGTGGAAGATAAGATGGATGGCGTGGAAGCTAAGATGGATGGCATGGAAGCTGGCATGGAAGCTAAGATGGATGATCTAAAATCAAACATCGAAGATTTGACAAAGTTGATACAAGAAATGTTTCCTAATGGTGAAAAGATAGTAGAATAACCTCATGATGAGAACAAAATAAATGTTAATCGTGATTTCATAAACTCTAATTTTGGCGGGAAGAACCACCATATTCCAAAGATGGATATGAGGAAGTTTGATGGAAAGGATCCTGTAACATGGATACTACAGATGGAGCAATATTTTGATCTCCATAACGTACAAAACACACAAAAGGTACGCAGTGCAACTTTACATTTAGAACAAAATACATTTGTATGGTATCAATGGCTTTGCTCCCGTAAAAAAATTGTCACTTGGTCAATTTTTACGGAGGAAATGATAGCACATTATGAGGATACAAAGAGCAACACCTTCTTTAGCCAATTGGTAAATCTCAAACAAAAGGGTTTAGTGGGGCAGCACATTGAGGACTTCCAAAAATTGAATATAAGGGTAACTAATATTCCAGAGGAAAACAGGATTGATCTCTTCTTAGGTACTCTAAAGGATAACATCCAACATGAAGTTCGTGTTTTGGAACCTGATTCATTGGAGAAGGCATTCAGGTTGGCAAGAAAAGTTGAATGTAAAATTATGGCGACAAGGAAGCCTACCACTCAATTCTATAAAGAAGAAAGTGTTTCTACGCCTAGATTTCCACAACCTACAAGGTTGACACCACAACAATTGGAAGAAAAAAGAGCAAAAGGGCTTTGCTACAGTTGTGATAGCAAATACACTAAGGTCATAAGTGTGCTGAGAAGAAATTATTTTACATAGATTGTGAAGAGGAAGAAGAAAATGAACAAGAAGAGGATATACACCAGGAACCAACCCTAGAAGAGAAAGAAATGAATCGGACCATATCGTGTAATGCACTGGCAGGAATTACCACTCCTCAAACTCTCAAGATAGTAGGACAAATCAAGAAGAAAAAGGTAATAGTGTTGATTGATTCAGGTAGCACCCATAATTTTATTCATTATAAGGTAGCCAAGGAATTAAATTGTTTCCTATACCCAGCACCAGAATGTCAAGTGATGGTTGCAAATGGAGGAACTGTAAATTGCTCTGGAAAATGCCATAATATCAAGCTAACCATGGGGGAATATGTATTGACTAGTCCAATGCTTTCCATTCCTATGGGAGGTGTTGATGTTGTACTAGGAGTACAATGGTTACAATATTTAGGGACGGTAGCTTTTAATTTTCAAGAAATTTTCTTGAAATTTTTTTCAGAAGGAAAGGAAGTCGAATTACGGGGTATTGAAGGGAAGCCGGGAAGGATAATAAGCTCTAATGTCATGACAAAGCTTCTAAAGAAAGAAAAACAAGGCGTAATTGCACAATTATGCTCACTAGAAGTTCCAACATCAAAATCATCTATTTCTGCAGATCTCCAACAAGTCTTGGACAATCATTCCAAGGTGTTTGGAACTCCCAAAGGACTCCCACCTATTCGTGATCATGATCATGCTATTCATTTGATTCCAGGAAGTGTTCCTCCAAACATCAGGCCTTATAGATATCCTTACTTCCAAAGAGCGAAATTGAACGTATGATTGCAGAAATGTTAGAGGCGGGTATAATTCAACCTAGTCAAAGTTCTTTCTCTGCTCCTGTAGTATTGGTACACAAGAAGGATGGATCATGGCGAATGTGTCCGGATTATAGGGAGCTCAATAACCTCACCATTAAAGACAAATTTCCCATTCCTGTGATTGATGAATTATTGGATGAATTACATGGAGCAATTTATTTTACCAAGTTGGATCTTCGTTCAGGATATCATCAAATTAGAATGAAGACTGAAGATATTCCAAAAATAGCATTTCGAGCTCATGAGGGTCATTATGAATTTTTGGTCATGCCTTTTGGCCTTACCAATGCACCTTCTACATTTCAAGGGTTGATGAATTCCATTTCAAACCCTTCCTTAGAAAATTTGTGCTAGTATTTTTTGATGATATACTAATCTACAGCAGGTCTTGGAAGGATCATGTTGAACATGTTGACAGGGTGCTCAAACTATTGTAGGAGAAACAGTTATATGCAAAAAAATCCAAATGTTTCTTTGGAGTACAAGAGGTGGAATATCTGGGTCATATTGTATCTCATGAGGGTGTTAAAGTAGACCCTAACAAAATTAGAGCCATTAAGGAATGGAAAGTCCCCACAACCATAAAGCAGTTGCGAGGATTTCTCGGGTTAACAGGGTATTATCGCAAGTTTGTTAAGAATTATGGGAGAATAACAACACCTCTAACAACATTATTGAAGAAAGATGCATTTTCATGGACTCCTGAAGCAACTAAGGCCTTTGAACATCTTAAAGAGGCAATGTGCCTAGCACCGGTCTTAGCTACGCCAGACTTCACAAAAACCTTTATTGTGGAATGTGATGCCTCAGGAAATGGAATTGGTGCAGTTTTAATGCAGGAAGGAAGACCCATTGCTTTTGAAAGTCGTCCAGTCAAAGGAAAGTATTTACAGAAACCTATTTATGAGAAGGAAATGTTAGCAATACTGCATGCACTAAAGAAATGGAGAACTTACCTAATGGGAAGACACTTCAAGGTAAAAACTGATCATGATAGTCTTAAACACATTTTAGAACAAAGACTATCTTTAGAAGAGTAGCAAAAATGGGTCACAAAGATGTTGGGTTATGACTTTGAAATAACATACAAAAAAGGGAAGCTAAATGTTGTTGCAGATGCACTCTCAAGAAAGAATGAAGAGGTGGAAGCATTGCTTTGTGCCATTTCTATTATCCAACCAGATTGGATAACCGAAGCAAGGGATGAATGGAAGAAGGACGAAGAAGTGTGGACACTCATTTAAAAGTTGCAGCAAGATCCTAGTACATCTGATACATTTAGTTGGAAAAATGATTCCTTATGGTACAAAGATCGCTTATATCTTTGTAAGAATTCCCAACTAAAACAAAATATTCTTTTGGAATTGCACACTTCTTTAGGAGGACACTCAGGATTTTTAAAAACTTACCACAGGGTGAAGAAAGAATTTTTTTGGGATGGCCTTAAATCTGATATTCAAAAGTTTGTGGCGGAATGTTTGGTTTTCCAGCAGAATAAAGTGGAAACAATTAAGACCCGAGACTTCTACAACCTTTATCCATTCCAAGTCAACGTTGGGAGGAGATTTCAATGGATTTTATCACAGGTTTACCTAAGTCCGAAGGAAAGAGTGTCATCATGGTGGTAGTTGATAGACTTACCAAGTATGCACACTTTTGTGCATTGTCTCATCCATTTAAAGCAAGTACAGTTGCTACTACATTTATGGATAGAATTCAAAAGCTACATGGAAGCCCAAGGGTTATTGTGAGCGACAGAGATCCCATTTTTATTGGAAATTTTTGGACGGAGTTATTTTCTTGTTTGGGTACTCAATTAGCTCATAGCTCATCTTATCATCCTCGATCTGATGGTCAAACTGAGATAGTAAATAAATGTTTGGAAGGATATCTTTGTTGTTTTGTATCTGATAAACAAACACAATGGGTCAAGTGGTTACCTCTCGCTGAATGGTGGTATAACACTTCCTTCCATACTGCAGCAAAAATGACCCATTTATGGCACTTTATGGATATCATCCACCATCCATCACATCTTCTTTAAGGGAAAATTCGAAGGTTCAAGCAGTGGAAGATCACATCGAGCATCAGCAAGAAGTTCTCCAACTCTTAAAGGATAACCTGAATTTGGCACAAAATCGAATGAAACAACAGGTAGATCAACATCGTAGCGAGAGAAGTTTTGATGTAGGAGATTGGGTAGTTTTACGGCTACAACCATACAAACAAATGTCCCTCAAGCAAGCAAAGAAGGATAATAAATTATCGCCAAAGTACTATGGTCCTTACAAGGTGTTGCAAAAGATTGGTACTGTGGCATACAAATTGGAGCTTCCTGCTTCTTCGCGAGTACATCCAGTTTTCCATGTTTCATGCTTAAAGAAGGTTATAGGTGAAAATCTTCCAGTTCAAACAATATTGCCAGAACTTGATGAGGAAGGAAAAATCATATTGGAACCTGAAGCAGTCATGGAAACAAGAACTCGACAACTACGGAATCGATCAATTTCAGAGTATCTCATCAAGTGGAAGAACTTACCCACTGAAGATTCTACATGGGAAGATGAGAATTTTATACAGAAGCACCCGAAGCTACTCAAGTGTTGAGGACAACACTTTTTTGAAGGAGAGGGGCATGTTAGGTCCCTATATCACTAGTATAGCCCCTTATTATTGTTAGTGTAAACCCCTTATTGTTGTTATTGTACCCTTGTAACCCCCATTTTGTTATTATTGTGCCCTTAAATTATTATTGTTAGGTCGGCTAGGATTACATTGTGGCCCACTAGGGTTACATTATGGCCCCATGGACTCCTATATATAGAAAGAAGGTTTTGTAAATTGTATCATCCAAGAATTGTTCATTTATGTAATGTATTGGAGGTTGCCCCCTCGAAGTGGCTTATTTCTAAGGCGTTGATATCTCTTTTCTTCTATTCTTGGAGCTGGTTACACAACAGAATTAATGCTTCAGATACTGCTCGTTCACAGGAAGTTGTACTATCTCTCTATCTAGATATTCCAAAATGAATGTGTTATTTGACCTTGCCTCAAATATCTTGTATGGACCATACTAGAGAGGGTCAAATTTACCATGCTTCCCCTTTTCTTCTCGTCTGGTGTCCCATCTTAGTACCAAATCTCCTGCTTGAAAGAAAACTTATTTTTCTTTTCTGTCAAATATAGACTTCATATTTTCCTGCTAAGTAATCAAGTTGTCCCTAACTTTGTTTCTGTTTTCACTTGATTCAATTATTTTGTTCAATCTTCTTACCAGAGCATTCAGTTCTTCCTAAGCTTCTTGAAGGAAAGAAATCACTGGTTTGGCCAGCTGAGTAGGAAATAGTTCTTGAGTTCCATAAACCAGTTCATAGGGAGACTTCCTAGTAGATCTCTTGGTAGTGACTCGAACTTCCTAGAGGGAAAACTTCAACTTCATATCCCAATCCTTCTGATTCTCAGTGATTGTTTTCTTCAAGATTCTGACCAATGTCTTATTTGAAGACTTTGCCAATCCATTCCCTTAGGAATGATACATCGTGGAATGTGATAAAATCACATTATATGTTTGAAAAAAATTAATGAAATGAGTAGAGTTGAATACTTGAGCATTATCGGTCACAATTTTGACTGGACATCCGAATCTGCTGAAACTTTTCTCCTCCAAAAACTTCATCACTACTTGGTCATTCACCTTCTTAGTGGGTATTTCTTCAACCCATTTTGTAAAATAATCAGTGGCATACATAATCCACTTGAACTGTCCGCTTGATGGCGGATTGATCTCTCCAATAAAATCCAATCCCCATTGCTTGAAAGGTTCTTCAATAAACATTGGGTTGAGAGGTAATGGAGCAAGTTTTTTATTTTCAGCAAAAATTCGGCACTTCTGACCAGTCTATAAACATCTACAAATAGGGTTGGCTAATAGAAGCCTGACTTAAGAATTTTATGAGCAGTGACCTTCCAGCTATAATTTCCTCCACGCAGAATTTCATGATATTGTTCGGTGACTTCAATAGGTCCTGCTTCGGTCAAACCTAACAGAAAAATACCAGCATGATCTTTCCAGTATAGCTTCGCTTATACGACAACATATGGCTGAGACTTGAGCTTGAGAGCTCTGTATTTTGTTATATTCAGTGAAGTTGGACAGGAAAAGAAACACAGGTAATGCAAAATATATTTATACCAATCAGAGCACAAAAATTTGTATTGGATACCTGTTTTGAACTTTCTTTGACCCTTTTCATTTAAAGCTCCATCCACTGGTGCCAAATGATTAATTCCCAAGGCTTGAAAATTTATCTCTGTCAAATACTTCGCTAAACCCTATCCCTTTACCAACTTGGTGGGTTTGATGTCCAAATCATACTCTTGGATTTTTTCTATCCACTTCCCCCTTTTTCCTTCAACATCAATTTGGAACAACACATCCTTCACAGTGGAATTAGGAACATAAGCAATTATTTGGGATAGAAACACATAAGTCCTGAAGGCTTTCAGTGCTTTTACCAAAGCATATACTTGTTTCTCCAGATTATTGTATTTGAGCTCAAAATATCTGATAAATTTGCTGACAAATGCAACTGGATGCTCCTTATTGTCTTCATTTTTCTACAACAACACAGCAACAATAGTAGTGGGGGATGCAAATGAGAATACTTGAAAGGATTTTTGATATTTTGGGCCAATCAAAATTGGGGCTTCTTGCAGTGCTTCCTTTATTCTAGAAAATGAATCTCTTGCTTCCTTATCCCATTTCACTTCTGTATTTTTATTCAACATATTTGTTATGCTTCTCACAATCTTAGCATAATTGGGCACAAACCTCCTCAGAAATTTTAATTTTCCTAGGAATATCTGGATATCCTTCTTGCTTTTGGGTAAAGGAATAGTCTGAATGGCTTCCACCCTTGCTAGGTCAATCTTTAATCCTTTTTTAGAAACTATATGACCCAATAATTTACCTTCTTCTAAGACAAATAAATATTTCTTGGGATTTAATGATAGACCAAAATTTCTGCACTTTTGAATTTTTTTTTGAAAATGCTCCAAGTGTTCATCATCTGACCCTGAGAAAACAGTTACATCATCCAGATATATAACTTCAAACCTGTCACCAACTAAGGATATGTACATGGCCCTCTAAAATGTTGCACATGTGTTCATAAGGTGAAATGGCATCCTTGCATACATGAAGGTGCCCCAGGGCGTAGTGAAATCAATCTTCTTCTGATCTTCTTTTTCTACTGCTACCTGATTATACCCAGAAAATCCGTCAACCATAGACAACCTGTGAGCTCCTGTCACCTTCTGTAAGACATAATCCATTTTCGGAAAAAGGATAATTATCTTTTAGAGATGCTTGGTTCAAGTTCCTAAAGTATACACACAATCTTATCTCTCCATTCATCTTTCTTACAGGGACCAGATTAGAAACCGAGTTTGAATATCTAAGAGGGACTATAATTTTTGCGTACAACAATTTCTTCACTTCTTTTTTGATTAGAGCTAACAACAATGGATTGATCTATCTGAGCTTCTGTTTGTGTGGTTTGAGTCCTTCCTTCAATAAAATCTTATGCTGAATAATGTTTTTGTCATATGGTTTCAGGTCTTCATATGACAAAGCAAACACATCCATATATTTCTTAAAAAGATCAATGTATCTTTCTTTGTAGTTTTTGGGAATACCTTTGAGAAATTTTACTATTTTGGGTTCCTGCTGAGTTCCCAAATTACAATATTCCATCTCTTCTTCTTAAAGTGCTTTCTTTGAATCAACAACAACATCATTAGCATTGAATAATCTTTCAAGGGGAACCAACCCTTTGGGGAGCATATTATCTTTCAATTGGATAATCTTTTGTTCACCTATTGACTGCTTAAGATTTCTTATTTCTTCTTTCTGCTCTATTTGTTATTCCTCTTGGTCTATCTCAGTGTCTTCAAAGTTTCCAATCATGGTCAGGAACTCACTTATCTGTTCACCATCATCAAACACCTGCCAATGTTTCACATTATCAGGGATAGAAGGTCTTTGCCTAATTTCAATATCATACCTTAACCTTGGATTTATTGTAGGTTTGAAGCTGTTGGCTGAAACTGCTAAAGAATCAGACAATCTATTCTCCTCCCTCAGAATATACTGAAGATTGAATGCTTCAAAATATTTTTCTACCAGATCCCACACTTCATTCCTATATGATCTAAATCTCAGATGCTTGGTTTGACAATGATTTTGAATCCACCTTATTATCAATTCAGAGTCACCAAAAATTTAAATACATTGAAATCCCATCTGTTTAGCAACTTGAAGGCTTAAGATTAAGGCCTCATACTCAGCCACATTTTTTGTTGAATCAAATTCTAGTTTAAAAGAGAAAGGCATGACGTTACCTTCTGGTGATATCAGCAAGAATCCAATAGCTGCTCCCTCCTTGGAGTAGGCACCATCAAAGTAGCACTTCCAAATATTCCTTGAGTGCAGCTCATTATTTACAACTTTTGAAGAGAGCTGCTTCGTTGTGTCTTCAGCAAATTCTGCATCTTCATGCAACATGAAAGTAGAAAGATCTTCTGTTTCTTGGCAATAAATGGGGGAATTTCCTGCATCTTTCTTGGAGGTAGTCTTCACAAAAATTGTTTCCCTGAACAACCTCCTTTCTTCCCCATTAAAAACCAGAATGATAGCATAAGTGAAATATAATTTTAGTACACCTCCCAACTTTTCTCCCCAAGATCTTGACAGGAGCATTCGAAACCTGGGTGGGATGTCAGAAACCACTACATCCATGACTATATTCTTTGATGGGATTTGTGACAACGAAACTACTACATGTTTAATTAACCCAATACATTTCACCCTTTTTGAATCAAATGAATATAGATCCCTATAAGGTTTGGTAATATGCAATTTAAGTTCCTTCATAACAGAAAATGGCATGAGATTATGGGACGCTCCTGAGTCTAGCATGCAATTATGTAGAGTATAATCATGAAGCAACATAGAAATATAGAAGTGTGGAACAAAGGGATATATTTATTCTACATGAGGACCAAAGGTGACCACTGGCTTTTATTATTGTAAGTTCATTGTGTCACTTATGTCTTCCACCTATGTGAGATTAATAAATTATGAAATTTCTTTCTTGTACGCTAGTATTTTGGCTAATTCCAGAAGAGGCACCTGAATTTTGACCTTCTCCAACTCTTTTGTCAAATTGAAAGCATGAGTTTGATTAACGTTCTTTTCAAGTTCTTCTTCACTTTTTCTAGAATTTGCTACTTGTTCGGGTACATGAAAAACTCTCTCCAAGATATTAGTGTCAACTGATTTGTTCTGGGAAGATTCACCCTGTTGCACATTTGTTCTATTAAGTGAATTTACAGGTTGTTTCTTATTACTGACCTGTTTCATAGGGTCTTTTGTAGTGGAGTCGCTGTTGGAGGAGGAATGGGACCTTGTTGTTCACCTTCATTATCCTGCACTCTAGATCTCTTTCTAGACCTCAAATCATACTTTTTATGTAACTCATTTTGCATGAAATCTATGAATTTCCTACACTATTCATCAATTTCATCTTGATCAAAAGAAACATCAACTTCAAAATATTCTCCCTCGTAATCTTCCTCTTCATCCTCTTCTATTACATACATAGCAGATACCTGATCCTCGAGCTCCCTTTGGTCATCTTCTTCTGGCTCTCTGGGTGTTGCTTCTATATAAAATGGATCTTGAACCTAGTCTTTATCTCTTCTTTCCCTCTGCAATATTTTAAGGGGATGTCTTCAGAATTGAGGGTTAAACCCCCCTTGGTTTTGTTGTACTTGTCTTTGGGAGTTTTTATTTTCCAATTCCATCTTAGCTAGCTTATTTGTTAGAATTTTTATTACCTTTGTCATATTTTCAATTCTTAGATCTTGTTATTATTCTTATTTTTCCTTCCCCTTCTCTTGGACTGGCTGTTTCCCTTTTGCCTTTCGAGCTTCAGTCATATTAGCTTCAATCTCTAAAGCATCTGTCTATATCCGATCAAGAGTAGGGGCTCTTCTCTCTCTCAATGTAAAGCTAAAATCAGCTTCAAAAGCCCCAACAAAAACTATCTTTGCTCCTACAGGGGGGGGCTTCATCTCTATAGGTAAAATATTGTACAATTTGTTGAATCTTCTTACAAACTCAGAAATTTTTTCATTAGGATTTATTTTAATTGCATTAAAATATGTCAATGAGTAATCATGATCTCTCTTCTCTCCCCGTCTCTGAGTGAATTGAGTTTCTAAATCTTCCCAGTAATTTATGGAATCATTTGGTAAAACTTTGAACCATTTCCTAGCCTCTCCACTTAGAGACTGCACAAATAGTCTCATCACAACATCAAGATGTTCTACATTTAAATTCTCAGAAAATGTGAAAAACAAGGGTAAATTTTGTTCTGCAGTTACTTCATCTTCTCCTGTGAAACAAGGAATTAATTTGAGGTATTCTTGAGGCATGGCATTCATTGGTTGCAGAAGTTTTAATGGTGCAAATCTATCCATTAATAAAGTTGGTGCTGCTATATTAATAACTTGGTTAACTGCTCCTTGGGTGGTTGAGGTTGATGAACCTGTTGTGAAAGTAAATGAAGGTGGAGGAAAAAATTATATTGGGGTGGGCTGATGGACAATAGCAGAGGGACTAGTAACTATATTTGCTTGAGCTTGAGTGGAGGTAAAAGAAATAGACTCGAAATAATGTTCTTTTAATTAAGGTTCTTGAAAATAAATGCACATGGAAGGAGTATCTTGTTCCTAAAAAGGGAGTTCCTTGGAAATATATTCAAGAAAAGGGTTATGAGAACTTCTTCCAAGAGCAGGCAATGCAGGATCAGGTATTGAAAGAGTTTCGGGTTTCTGAGCCTTTTTAGAAACCAATATTTCTGGATCTGGAAAAGCAGGGACTATCTGATCTAAGGTATTTTACCTCATGTGAGGCCTTTTGAAAGCCAAAATTTTGAAAATAACAAACACAACCAAATATTTCCTCCTCATTGAACAACCAGAGGAAATAATGTGAAAAACCCAGGGAAAATAAACTTCGTTTCTTCTTCCCCGGAAATGGTGCCAGAAAATGTTGTATCTCAAGAAACAATCCTTTGGTTGTGGTAAGGAATCAGTGCTCAAGACATTTTGTAAATGTATGTCACAATTATAATATCAAATGGCCTCTGCTTAACACCTTTGAAATCTAATTATTTAATACACTCAATAATCTGATATAATGAAAGCCTTCACAACGCCATAAACTGCTGATATCCAAATGAAATGAAAAGAAGAAATGTAAAGGAAACTTGAAGTGATATGCTGAGAAACTGAATCTATCACTTTTAAGTTTTAGAGGGAATTCATGGAGAGAGAGGAAACTCGAAATAATATGTTGCAAACACATAATCTATTACTTAAAGTTTCATCAGGATTTTGTGAAGAAAGAAGAGATGAGGTGAAGGAGCGCAAATTAAGGTTGTTTAACTCTTACTCACAGATGTAATTAAGAGATAGGCTACTACATTACTTCACTTCATTCAAAGAGGAATAAACAAAGAGTGAAACTCGAAAGACATATCAACATCAACAACTGTAGGAAACTTGATCTTCTTTCATTTATTTCTCAGAAAATTCAGTACCAAACTAATAATCCTCCAGAGATCCAAAACTCGGAACCCCTTTTATTTATTTATATCTACTTAAATAAATCATAGTGGTTCATAACTCCTAAACTTCTTGAAACTATTCAACTACCTAAACTGTTAGGATTAATTCTGCAATCGTACTTGAGAAAAAAAATTAAAATTGGAAATATTGTTTGTTTTGCTAAATTTGATGTTGCTGATGCGTCCTCCCGAAGTGCGGAGGTGTCATTTCTGGTTATGATGCAGTGGCTACACAGCTCTGTAACGACGCCTCAGTGCCCGACTTGATCCAACTGTCATGCTCCCAATAGGGACGCTATACGCTCTTCTGCCCGATTATGCCTATACCCCTGTGCTTCAAATGATGTCAATCATATGATCTGCTACCTGACTCTGCCTCTTCTCCTTTGATCTCCGTCAGGTCACTTACCCGAGTTTTTCTGTCACATTTTGCCTATTTCTTCATAAAATGGCGCATAACTGCATAAGCTCAGACTTGAAATCCTTTAGATTTCATCTTGGAAACACATCGCGTCTGTGCCAACATCGCACTTCACATTTTTCCATCTTTAACTTTTCCTTAGCATTTATATTTTTAAACTTGCAATGTGCACTATGCGATCGGGTCGCACCTAGCATTGCACATCGCACTTCAGCAACCTTATCACTTACGTCCCGCGGCGATCCTTTAAAACTTGTGATTCACAATTTTCGATCGGGCCCCACCACATCGCACATCGCACTTCGACGATTATGACACTTACCCTTCTCCCTAAACTTTTAAAACTTGCGTTGTGCGGTATGCAGGCTAGGGCCACATTGTCTTCCTTGTCATCTTGCCATGTCTCACTTCAAATTTCGCTGACTTTAACCTTTTCCTTAACGCTTATCTTTTAAAACCTGTGATGTGTGCTATGCGATCGGGTCCCACCTGGCATCACACATCACCCTTCGACGAATTTATCACCTACCTCCCATGCCTATCCTTTGAAACTTGTGATTTTCAGTTTGCGATTTAATATCCATTGTATATCTCTCTGCTCTAGTTCTGCGCTTTGATCCCAACCATCCGTTTTTCCCTTTGTGGCTCCACCAAAACTCTTAAGTGTTTAAGGGAAATGTGCCCTTTCTCTGCCTTTGGGAAATTAGTTTGTTTGCTCTGGAGTGTAACCCTCCTGAGCTTATTCGATGTTCTGCTGCGTTGGTCCCTCCTGAGCTTGCGAATGAGCCCAAATCAACCCTATTCGGTGTGCAATGTTCTGAGCCTTCCCATCAGTCAGACTCTTGAACTATTTTGCACGTGAATGAGCCCAACTCGACCCACCTTCACATCTCATCACATGTTGTTAATGTACCAATATATAAATAAAAATTATTCTATGACAAACAAAATTTTACATTTTCTATCATATATGCTTTTTTGGTGTTTTGAAAAATATTTCAAAGGTAAATGCAAATGAGCCACAATAGTTTCCAAGGTTGTAATTTTGATTTCAAGTGTGATTTTCATTCCAAAATGTAATTTTATTCCAAAAAACAGAGACGTAATTTTATTTTTTATTTATGTAATTTTATGTCCATTATATGTAGTAGGTACTCAGTCTCCAAAAGCTGCCAACTCAGTTCCATATGCCAAACACATCAAACTTCAAATTATGAAGAGTTCCTACTCCAGCATGATCAATTTGCAAAGCAAACAAGATACAATTAAAGGGTATTTTGTAAGGTTTTAAAAGTGAAATTGAACATTGCAAAAGTGGTTTAAAGTCATAAAAATCAAATCCCACAAAGTATTTAAACCCAATGGACATCAATTCAAACTTAATTTTCTCTTGCCATCATCGAGCAACCTCAGCAAAATCACGATATCCAAATTTAGAGGGAAAATTTTTCAAAATAGAGGTAGCACTGCGCTCCTGGCAGAAGTAGGGCGCTTCTGTGTATTACACTACACACCTACGTCATACATTATGCTCCTAGAAAAGAGAGGGCACACCTACCTGAAATTTTTTTAGAATGTCCCAAATCGATTTCCAATTCCTTCAATATTCAACAAATGTTGCATTTGATCTCCAACAAGAAAGTAAGGTGTAAAACACCATCCCTCGCCTTGTTGATTTCTTTTTCAATGGTTTTTGAAGTGCTATTAAAAAATATGTTGTCTTCTTCGTTCTAAACCCTAGTACCACTTTAAAGTCCCCAATCACATTTCAATTTCAGTGCCTAACACTTCCATTCCCTTCCCATATCATAATCCCCTTTCCCTAAGCCCTTTTCCCCTGAAACCCTAAGACCTAGGTGCTTCATTTTCTTAGGCTCCCAAATCCCTAACCTGTAATTAAATCCCCTATCCCAAATACATCACCATTACTACTCCCTGTCACCTCCCTCATTTCATAAACTCCTTCCCCCATCTCCCTAAATTTCCCCATCCCATTCCCACTTCTCAAAACTCATTTTTCATTATCATTCCATCTCCCTAGGGTTTTCACACTAAGACACCTATGGAAGAAGAACAAAACAAAAAATACAGTGAGGAAGAAGAAAGAGAGGAGAGGAGGCCACACAAAGGAGGGAGAATACTCAGATTAGAACCAACTAATACCAGAGAACTAATGGCCTCTCCCATGGCTGTAACATACTTCAAGAATATAGGATGTTTTGAATTCTGTGAGAAAATACAAAGGGTCCAACACCATCCTATGTTGAGCAGAGTTTTCATTTCTAATCTCCATGACAACCAGGTAACTCTTGTTGATGTCACTTTCACTGTGTCCACTGCCATCATATCAACTGCCACTGGGATCCCAAATGTTGTGGAAAAATGGTTCAAGAAAAAAGACTCAGAGGAGCATTAGTACGAGCCATATATCAAACCAAGGTGCAAGAATGAAAGAAAAAGGTTTTTTCCTTTCTCTTACCTCTTGGAAAAATATGCCCCCATGATGAAAATCATCATGAAATACTTTTCTTGTGAAGGTAGGTTCTCTAGACTCTACACCTATCACATCCAGTTACTAATGCACTTCTTGTTGGTTTGAGGGGTCTTGACCCAGGTTTGGATTTAAGTTTTACCAACAAACCCCTGTAATACTAGACCTTTTAGTGATGGCTTTCTTGCGCAGCTCAAGGTCTCACCCGAAGTAGTATGGGAGGGTGCTGGAACCAGGTTTCCGCACCCCGAGAGAGAGAAAGTTAATTAAAGTGGGCCCCTTTAGATCTAACAGGCTTGCGCTGGAGAATCCCTAACCCAGAAACCCTTAACAATATATTGGAAAAATAACCCAAGTAAAGCCCATAAATAATAAGTTAACCAGTGATCAAATGTAACCAGACAAATCAAAACCAAATCTAAGCATTCATTACCCTTTTACAACCTTGCATCCATCTGTGCGTCAACTACTAACAATATTCAGTAAATAGACATAATCTCAAAAATAACATATAGCGCAGCTAATAATCATAACACATAAATACTCAGATATCAAAAAATGGTCTTCTCATTCATTCATATTTAGATTCCACTTGAAAACTCTTTACCAGCTCGTGCACACAGCTAGTGGGGTCCGCACACAGTAGGACTTAGGGTCTCCGTGCACATAGCCAGTAGAAGCCCTTACCCAAATAGTCCACACAACATATCAAAAGTTTGTATCCAGAATTAATCCCAACCAAAAACTTACTTCTAGACTTGCTTTATCCATCTATTTATATCATATTAGCGTGCGATACTCTATGGTCCACAAACCGTGGTTTGCGAACCCTTGGTCTACCCTTTGAGCCATTACAATTCATTGGGGGCTTTGACCCACCCCAAAGCCCCTGCGCTAGAATAAAATATTACAAAATTGTACCAAAATTTCGGTTAGGGGACCCCGCTCCAATAGGCCCCCAACACAATCTTGTGACTCGTCCTGAGTCACGGCGGTAATGGGGTCTTCATCTTGGCTTGGAGCTACTCAATTGTGGTGGAAAACGGGGGCATGACACCTTCACTCTGCACAACTACATTCTGCGTAATCTTGACCAGACATTAGGGGAATTTTGAGGTCTAAAATGGGCCTCCTAATGAAATTATAAAATAATAGTGGAAATAATAAAATAATATTTGATTACATCATCAAATTTTAGAGGGAAAAAAAGGAAAAACTATTTTTTCAACTTGTATTTTCAACTTATCTCCCAAAGATTTTAATCAAATTTTGAGCATGAGTACTCATTGGATGAAAAAATTAATTCCTCATCAAAGGAGTACCCATGTTGTATACTTTTGATGGACCCTGCTACATTAAAAATAAGAAATACATGAAAAACGTGATTGTAATCACGTTTTTAATGTATTTCTCATTTTTCGTGTAGTAGGGTCCAACGAAAGTATGCAACATGGGTACTACTTGGATGAGGAATTAAATTTTGCATCCAACGAGTCCTGCCACTCGAAATTTGAGTAAAATATTTGGGAGATAAGTTGAAAATACGAGTTGAAAAAATAGTTTTATTATTTTATTATCTTTTAATATTTTTACCCTTTTTACTTAAAAAATGCTGAATCATACCCCATGGTTGAAATCATTATCTGGAATTATATTGGTTCTTATAAAGTTTATTTTGGTTGTACATTTTTCTTAGGAGGCCCATTTTAGACCTCAAAATTCCCCTAATGTTTTGTGAAGTTGGTCCTGCATTAGTTGCAGTGACGCTATCCAGGGTCTGGTTCAACTTCTTTACGACCGCGTCTAAGTCCTGTGAAAGATTAAGAGATTCATCTTCCCATGGATTCAAATGGTCACTGAGGACCTGATTATTGTGGTGGAGTGCCTAAATTTCGTCTCTGAGAGTGTGGCTGGTCCGAAGACGCACTAAGCGTTGTGCTGCCACAAGGGTGGGCATGGTAGCTTTCATCTGTTCAAAATATTGCTCTTTCTGGCGCAAATCCTAGTTGAACTGGCAAAGGAGGGGATCACGCTGCACCATGGAAATTATAAAATAATAGTGGAAATAATAAAATAATATTTGATTACATCATCAAATTTTAGAAGGAAAAAAGTAAAAACTATTTTTCACCTCGTATTTTCAACCTATCTCCCTATGGGTTTACTCAAATTTTGAGCAGAAGCACTCGTTGGATGCATTATTTGATTTCTCATCCAAGGAATACCCATGTTGCATACTTTTTACTGAACCTGCTACAGGAAAAATGAGAAAAACATGAAAAATATGATTGCAAACACATTTTTTCATGTATTTTTCATTTTTCTTTTAGTGGGTCCATCAAAAGTATTCAACATGGGTAGTCCTTGGATGAAGAATTAAATTTTGCATCCAATGAGTACTCCCGCTTGAAATTTAAGTAAAACCTTAGGGAGATAAGTTTAAAATACGAGTTGAAAAAGTAGTTTTATTATTTTATTATTTTTTATTATTTTTACTTTTTTACTCCAAAAATGGTGAATCATCCCCCATGGTTGACATCATCATCTTGAATCCTATTGGTTCTTATAAATTTTATTTTTTTTGTACATTTTTCTTAGGAGGCCCATTTTAGACCTCAAAATTCCCCTAATGGGGGCAGAATATTTGAGGCCAAGTATCCATGCAGGCGCCCATGTAGCAACTACTTGATCGACCTCCGCCTCAGTGACCATGTACGGGAGGTTGTACCACATTGGATATTTTTGGGCCTTGATCTACACATTGTGCATGGTGACATGAAATTCAGTGAAGCAATTGTACTTCTCGTAGACTGCGGGTGATAAGCGCGACCTGGAATGGATCACCGCTGCCAGTGCATAGTCAAACAACACCCATAACACCTTGTTCTCCTCGACTTGATTTGAATCCTTAGAATCCCATAGGTTCACATAATGTGCTCCTTCACAGACATCAGGCTCGAGATCAGGGAGCACCACATCATCTGGGGTCTCCCACGTGATCAAGGCGATCAATAGCAAAATCCAGGAGTAACAGAATTCCTTTCCCTGGTCTTGCGCCTCACGCACGTTGTCCAAGAACTCCTTGCAGAGGTATTGTGACCAATTGTAGTAGACCACCCTTTCGCATCGTCCTACGAGCTGAATTGCATAGGCAGGCATGACCGATGCCCTACACTTACACATCATCTTGCAAGCAAGCAGCAGAGTGCCCATGCACACTCCCGGGTCGACGATGGTATCTACTATGAATCCCTGCTTGTTGCGGTTAACCTTTTATTTGTATCGTACTTCTTCTACCACCTTCTGCTCATATTTCTTGTCGAATCCCTTCATGGGATGGGGCCCCTTCATGGTCAGGCCGATTATTCTATGAATTAGTGCAACGTCAATCGGGATGCGGCCTTGGATCCACAAGCACCCATCATGGATCAGCATAAGCAGCTGGCGCACAACCAAGCTGGTTATAGGATATCACCCAAAGTAGGGGATGCGCAACAAATTCATTATCCCTGAGGCCTCCAGCCCGTGTGCCCACAACATTGGTTCCTCCTTTGGAACATTATGATACAACACCCTCTCAAGATACGATTTTGGGGCCAGATCTGGGAAGGCGTCTTCATTTTCTAGGTCATGGTCATCAAATTTAATGGAGGGAAGGCTCCCAAACATGTCGCCGATCAAAGGGACCCCCTGCTGAACCAGCAGCATTTGCAGATATTATTAGACAACATTGACATTCTTGGGGGTATGCACTATCGGTTTACTTGGCTTAACATATGCTGGTAGCCATGAGAGAGGAGCCACCAGCAGAGCTTCTTCCTGGGATGTCATGGGGTGCTTCAAAGGAATGGGCGAGCATGCCTGAGGCACCTGCCAAGGGGAATGCACAATCCTAGGGGAGGTGTGCGGCTTCATTGAAGCCCACTTTGTGGTTTTCCCCTTCCCCTTCTCCTTTACGTGTTCCTTGCCCTTTCCCTTGGATGGCGTAGACATGACCTCTTCAACATCAGGAGTTACCTCAAAAACATCTTCAGACCCAATTTCAGTACAGGTCGTAACAGGTGACGACTTGACGGAGTTATAAGACATCATCCTTGCGTGGAATATAAATTCAAGGTTTCTACTATCAGAGGAAGTAGCTCTCCCAGACATGTAGATGGCGAAATCACACAACACACATAATTCATAGTAAAGCACAGGGCGTAAGAACTTCAGAAAGCAAAGGAACCGATTATGACATGCGCCCCTCCTTTTATAGCCTTACATGAGTAAAAACGGTCGAACGAGCCTTAAATGTGACTTACCATCAAGGAAACGGTAAAAAATCATCCAATATCACTACATTAATTGCCAAATACCCACTCCATCCAACGATAATCAATTTTTCACCCAGTTTTATTGTTCCAACGGCTAGTTTTTCTAACCGCGCACAACCCCTGTTCCTCTGTCACACCTTTCCATGCCTACTTACCTACGCACTACCCTTGCGCACCTGTTGCACCTCCCTTCACTTTTCCATCCTCATGCACACAACACTTCTGATACAGATACTCCAGCCATATAGTCCTTTGGTAGGCACAGGGTCATCCCTGTAAGGTTTAAGACGACTTCCATTAATGTACCCAGGCAGGTAGTCTCCGCACAGCGTAGCCAACCTTACCGCACCACCATCAGAAATCTCCTTTACTATATAAGGACCTAATCAATGTTTGCGGAACTTCCCTAGGTGGTACAAAAACTGACTATCATATAGCAAAACCAATTCTTCCTCCTTAAACACCTTCTGTCGAATGTGCTGATCATGCCAAGCCTTTTCTTGAGCCTTCTGATCTTGCTAGTGAAAGTTAGCAATGAACCCATCCTCTTCCATGGAAACCAACTGCGTCAAGCGTTCCTCCATGATGTCAGGTTCCACCATGTTTGTAAAAGATGCAATGTGAAGACTGGGGGCGATATATTCCATGGGCACGATGACCTCCTTCCCATAGACAATCCTGAAAGGAGTTTTACCAATTAGTTTCTTGCATGTGTTCCTATAGGCTCAGAGCAGTGAGGATATGCACACGTCCCAATCACTTCGATCAGCAATACAGACCTTAGTTAGTGCATGTTCCAATTTTTTTTTGAAAGCCTCTAACGCCCCATTAGCCTGTGGGTGATATGGGGTATGCTTCGCATGGTGGATCTGAAATTATTTAGTCAAAGATTCAATAGTTTCATTAACAAAATGCATACCTCTATTTCTCATTAAGATCTTTGGGTAGCCAAACTTAGTCAGAATATGCTAAGAGATGAAGTGTGCAATGATATCTGCAGTAAAATCCTTCACAACCTTCGCTTCTTCCCATCTGGTTACATAATCAGTGGCAGTAATGATGTAACATGCACCAGTCTTCTTCCCCGAGGGATTGATGGGTCCTACAAAGTCTATGGCCCATTTTTTGAAAGCCTGAAAAGCCATCTGTGGTTGCAGGGTCATCTCATCTCTGCGCAAAGGTTTCCCTCTCTGTAAGCATGCATCACAAGTTTGGCAGTATCCATGTGCACCACTATGCAATGTGGGCCATCACAACCCAACCCTTAGCACCTTTTGTGCAATTTATTTTCCTGCATAGTGGCCTCCTGCCACCCCTCCATGGGCTTCAGCCAATATAGCTTTTATTTATTGTTCTAATGCATACCTACGCAATACATCATCTGCTCCCAAATTGTATAATTGACCGGAAATTATCGTGAAATCATTTGCGTGGGCCACCAAATCCTTTTTCTATTGCACTGAATAGTAGTGTAGGTGCCATCCCCATGGTCAATAAATGAATAGTGTCTACAAAGTGCCCATCAACTGCCTTGATAGCAAAAATCTGCGCATCGGGTAACGCTTCTTCCAGACTAGTTGGCTCTTCCCCACTCTCAATCTGATACAAGTGATCAGGTCCGACATTCAGTCTCCCAGGGTTCACAATAATTTCAAAATCATACTCCTAGAATAGCAGTAACCATCTACAAATATTCCCCCCCAACACAAGATTATTGACCAGGTATTTTAAAGCTGAATGATCAGTGAACATCTTGAAGTTCCCTCCCAATAGATAGTGCCTGTATTTCTTGTTAGGTCCCTATATTACTAGTATAGTCCCTTATTGTTGTTAGTGTAACCCCCTTATTGTTATTATTATACCCTTGTAACCCCCATTTTGTTATTATTGTGCCCTTAAATTATTATTGTTAGGTCGGCTAGGATTACATTGTGACCCACTAGGATTACATTATGGCCCCATGGACTCCTATATATAGAAAGGAGGTTTTGTAAATTGTATCATCCAAGAATTGTTCATTCATGTAATGTATTGGATGTTTCCCCCTAGAATTGGCTTATTTTTAAGGCATTGATATCTTTTTTCTTCTATTTTTGGAGCTGGTTACACAACATTTGGTATCAGAGCTTTGGATTCTAGGGTTTCGCTGCTCTAAATAGGTCATTGTGGAATTTTCGCTATAACATTTTTTATACGAAGGTTCAGAATATTAAATTTTTATGGTGCAAAGCCAAAATCCTGAGGAAAATGCTCAAAAAATTTCAGAGCTTGGTTTGCAATATTTTCGGAGATATGATCTGTGGAAGGTAGTGCTTTTTCAAGCTCCCGAAGTTCATCTCAAAGAGGTGATCGTGGGAAACGATTCATAAATCTCTCTCTGAGCATCGGATTGGAGTGTCGTAAGAAGTGGTCGCAATTAAACAGAATTTAGTTTCTGGGCTATCAATTTTAGAGCCGAAGGACGAAAAAGTGACACGTGTAAATCCGTACAAGTTCGCTCTACTGAACCAGTCCAAAATTGGGTCATTGTGGGAGATTGGACATAACTTTGCCTTGAAGAATCCAAATCAGATCATACCTATGGCATTTGAAAGAAGCTTCAGTGGGCTACTACAGTACTGAATTTCAAATATTGAAGATCCGCAATTACAAAGATAACTCAATTTCAATATCGAGCTTCTCAAAAGCAAGTAAAAGGTGTGTATTTTTTTTTTTTTCCGAATTGCATAAGTCTTGTTTGAAGAATCAAGTTGAATTGATTCCAAGGGCATATTGTAGAATAGATATCAGTATCGGATTCTAAAATGGCCCCTAAAAAGAATTCAACACCCATTAAGCCTTTAGAAGGCTCTACTATGACTCAAGAAGACGAAGAATGGCACCATGACATATCAAAATTACAAGAGCAAGTGCAACAAATTTCGCTCTTGCAAAGAACAACAAAAAATGAAATGGAAGTTTTGAAGAAGGGCGTGGAAGCTAAGATGAATGGTTTGGAGGCTAAGATGGATGGCATGGAAGTGGGCATGGAAGCTAAGATGGATGACATGGAAGCTAAGATCGATGAAAAAATGAAAGACAACATGGAAAACATGAAGAAGGATCTAAAAGTAGACATCGAAGGTTTGGGAAAGTTGATACAAGAAATGTTTTCTAATGGTGAAAAGATAGTAGAGGAAACTCATCATGAGAACAAAATAAATGTTAATCGTGATTTCATAAACTCTACTGTTGGAGGGAAGAACCACCATATTCCAAAAATGGATATGAGGAAGTTTGATGGAAAGGATTCTGTAACATGGATACTGCAGATGGAGCAATATTTTGATCTCCATAATGTGCAAAACACACAAAAGGTACGCATTGCAACTTTACATTTAGAACAAAATACATTTGTATGGTATTGATGGCTTTGCTCCCGTAAAAAAATTGTCACTTGGTCAATTTTTACGGAGAAATGATAGCACATTATGAGGATACAAAGAGCAACACCTTCTTTAGCCAATTGATAAATCTCAAACAAAAGGGTTTAGTGGGGCAGCACATTGAGGACTTCCAAAAATTGAATAGAAGGGTAACTGATATTCTAGAAGAACACAGGATCGATCTCTTCATAGGCACTTTAAAGAATAACATCCAACACGAAGTTCGCGTTTTGGAACCGGATTCATTGGAGAAGGCATTCGAGTTGGCAAGAAAAGTTGAATGTAAAATAATGGCGACAAGGAAGCCTACCACTCAATTCTATAAAGAAGGAAGTGTTGCTACGCCTAGATTTCCACAACCTACAAGGTTGACACCACAACAATTGGAAGAAAAAAGAGCAAAAGGGCTTTTCTACGGTTGTGATAGAAAATACACTAAAGGTCATAAGTGTGCTGAGAATAAATTATTTTACATAGATTGTGAAGAGGAAGAAGAAAATGAACAAGAAGAGGATATACACCAGGAACCAACCCAAGAAGAGGAAGAAATGAGTCCGACCATGTCATGTAATGCATTGGCAGGAATTACCACTCCTCAAACTCTCAAGATAGAAGGACATATCAAGAAGAAAAAGGTAATAGTGTTGATTGATTTAGGTAGTACCCATAATTTTATTCATTGTAAGGTAGCCAAGGAATTGAATTGTTTCCTATGCCCAACACCAGAATGTCAAGTGATGGTTGCAAATGGAGGAACTATAAATTGCTCTGGAAAATGCCATAATATCAAGCTAACCATGGGGGAATATGTATTGAATAGTCCAATGCTTTCCATTCCTATGGGAGGTGCTGATGTTGTACTAGGAGTACAATGGTTACAATCTTTAGGGATGGTAGCTTTTAATTTTCAAGAACTTTTCTTGAAATTTTTTTCAGAAGGAAAGGAAGTCGAATTACGGGGTATTGAAGGGAAGCCGGGAAGGATAATAAGCTCTAATGTCATGACAAAGCTTCTAAAGAAAGAACAACGAGGCGTAATTGCACAATTATGCTCACTAGAAGTTCTAACATCAAAATCATCTATTTCTGCAGATCTCCAACAAGTCTTGGACAATCATTCCAAGGTGTTTGAAACTCCCAAAGGACTCCCACCTATTCGTGATCATGATCATGCTATTCATTTGATTCTAGAAAGTGTTCCTCCAAACATCAGGCCTTATAGATATCCTTACTTCCAAAAGAGCGAAATTGAACGTATGATTGCAGAAATGTTAGAGGCGGGTATAATTCAACCCAGTCAAAGTTCTTTCTCTGCTCCTGTAGTGTTGGTACACAAGAAGGATGGGTCATGGCGAATGTGTCCGGATTATAGGGAGCTCAATAAGCTCACCATTAAAGACAAATTTCCCATTCCTGTGATTGATGAATTATTGGATGAATTACATGGAGCAATTTATTTTACCAAGTTGGATCTTCGTTCAGGATATCATCAAATTAGAATGAAGACTGAAGATATTCCAAAAATAGCATTTCGAACTCATGAGGGTCATTGTGAATTTTTGGTCATGCCTTTTAGCCTTACCAATGCACCTTCTACATTTCAAGGGTTGATGAATTCCATTTTCAAACCCTTCCTTAGAAAATTTGTGCTAGTATTTTTTGATGATATACTAATCTATAGCAGGTCTTGGAAGGATCATGTTGAACATGTTGACAGGGTGCTCAAACTATTGCGGGAGAAACAATTATATGCAAAAACATCCAAATGTTTCTTTGGAGTACAAGAGGTGGAATATCTGGGTCATATTGTATCTCACGAGGGTGTTAAGGTAGACCCTAATAAAATTAAAGCCATTAAGGAATGGAAAGTCCCCACAACCATAAAGAAGTTGCGAGGATTTCTCGGGTTAACAGGGTATTATCGCAAGTTTGTTAAGAATTATGGGAGAATAGCAGCACCTCTAACAACATTATTGAAGAAAGATGCATTTTCATGGACTCCTAAAGCAACTAAGGCCTTTGATCATCTTAAAGAGGCAATGTGTCAAGCACCAGTCTTAGCTACGCCAGACTTCACAAAAACCTTTATTGTGGAATGTGATGCATCAGGAAATAGAATTGGTGTTGTTTTAATGCAGGAAGGAAGACCCATTTCTTTTGAAAGTCGTCCAATCAAAGGAAAGTATTTACAGAAACCTATTTATGAGAAGGAAATGTTAGCAATACTGCATGCACTAAAGAAATGGCGAACTTACCTAATGGGAAGAAACTTCAAGGTAAAAACTGATCATGATAGTCTTAAACACTTTTGGAACAAAGACTATCTTCAGAAGAGCAGCAAAAATGGGTCACAAAGATGTTGGGTTATGACTTTGAAATAATCTACAAAAAAGGAAAGCTTAATATTGTTGCAGATGCACTCTCAAGAAAGAATGAAGAGGTGGAAGCATTGCTTTGTGCCATTTCTATTATCCAACCAGATTGGATAACCGAAGCAAGAGATGAATGGAAGAAGGACAAAAATGTATGGACACTCATTCAAAAGTTGCAGCAAGATCCTAGTACATCTGATACATTTAGTTGGAAAAATGATTTCTTATGGTACAAAGATCGCTTATATCTTTGCAAGAATTCCCAACTAAAACAAAAGATTCTTCTGGAATTGCACACTTCTCCTTTAGGAGGACACTCGGGATTTTTAAAAACTTACCAGAGGGTGAAGAAAGAATTTTTTTGGGATGGCCTTAAATCTGATATTCAAAAGTTTGTGGCGGAATGTTTGGTTTGCCAGCAGAATAAAGTGGAAACAATTAAGACCCCGGGACTTCTACAACCTTTATCCATTCCAAGTCAACGTTGGGAGGAGATTTCAATGGATTTTATCACGGGTTTACCTAAGTCCGAAGGAAAGAGTGTCATCATGGTGGTAGTTGATAGACTTACCAAGTATGCACACTTTTGTGCATTATCTCATCCATTTAAAGCAAGTACGGTTGCTACTACATTTATGGACAGAATTCAAAAGCTACATGCAAGCCTAAGGGTTATTGTGAGCGACATAGATCCCATTTTTACTGGAAATTTTTGGACGGAGTTATTTTCTTGTTTGGGTACTCAATTAGCTCATAGCTCATCTTATCATCCTCAATCTGATGGTCAAACTGAGATAGTAAATAAATGTTTGGAAGGATATCTTCGTTGTTTTGTGTCTGATAAACAAACACAATGGGTCAAGTGGTTACCTCTCGCTGAATGGTGGTATAACACTTCCTTCCATACTGCAGCAAAAATGACCCCATTTATAGCACTTTATGGATATCATCCACCATCCATCACATCATATTTAAGAGAAAATTCGAAGGTTCAAGCAGTGGAAGATCACATCGAGCATCGGCAAGAAGTTCTCCAACTCTTAAAGGATAACCTGAATTTGGCACAAAATCGAATGAAACAACAGGCAGATCAACATCGTAGCGAGAGAAGTTTTGATGTAGGAGATTGGGTATTTTTACGGCTACAACCATACAAACAAATGTCCCTCAAGCAAGCAAAGAAGGATAATAAATTATCACCAAAGTACTACGGTCCTTACAAGGTGTTGCAAAAGATTGGTACTATGGCATACAAATTGGAGCTTCCTGCTTCTTCGCGAGTACATCCAGTTTTCCATGTTTCATGCTTAAAGAAGGTTATAGGTGGAAATCTTCCAGTTCAAACAGTATTGCCAGAACTTGATGGGGAAGGGAAAATCATATTGGAACCTGAAGCAGTCATGGAAAAAAGAACTCGACAACTACGGAATCGATCAATTTCAGAGTATCTCATCAAGTGGAAGAACTTGCCCACTGAAGATTCTACATGGGAGGATGAGAATTTTATACAGAAGCACCCAGAGCTACTCAAGCGTTGAGGACAACACTTTTTTGAAGGAGAGGGGCATGTTAGGTCCCTATATTGCTAGTATAGTCCCTTATTGTTGTTAGTGTAACCCCCTTATTGTTATTATTGTACCCTTGTAACCCCCATATTGTTATTATTGTGCCCTTAAATTATTATTGTTAGGTTGGCTAGGATTACATTGTGGCCCACTAGGTTACATTATGGCCCCATGGACTCCTATATATAGAAAGGAGGTTTTGTAAATTGTATCATCCAAGAATTGTTCATTCATGTAATGTATTGGAGGTTGCCCCCTCGAAGTGGCTTATTTTTAAGGCGTTGATATCTCTTTTCTTATATTTTTGGAGCTGGTTACAAAAAATTTCTGGAGGGCATACACCATTACCAATCCTTCTCATTCAATAGTATAATATTTGCGCTCTATGCTAAAGAGTTTCTGCTAGAAAACGCAACTAGATGATCAATGTATCCTTCTCCTGGCTGCGCTAAGAAATCTCACAGGGCTATCCCTGATGCATCCACGTGTACATGAATGACCTTCGCCCAATCTAGAAATATGAGAATAGGCGCAGTGACCATCTTTTCCTTCAGCAACTCAAAACTCTTCTACCACTCCTCATCCTAGAAAAATGATACATCCTTTTTTAGCAGCTTATCCATTGGTGCAGTGATCAGGGCGTACCCTTGAATAAACTTCCTATAGTAGCCTGTGTGCTCTAAGATGGAGCACAATTGTTTCTCAATGGTGGGGACTGCTAAATTGATGATAAATGAAATCTTGGTTGGGTCAACCATCAATCCTTGTCGACATACAACATGCCCCAACAAAATCCCAAAGGGTACGCAGAATATACATTTCTTGAGGTTTAGCGGGATCTGGTGTTTTCTGTAGGTATCCAACATCATGCGCAGGTTTGAAACATGCTTCTTCACCAATCAAAATACTGTCCAATCATCAAAATAGACCTCCAAAAACTTATGGATGAATTCTTTGAATACTACTACAACTACACGCAAGAAAATGGCAGGGGCTTTCTTCAACCCAAAATGCATAACAATGTACTTTAAGGAGCCCAATTCAGTTGTGAAGGTTGTCTTGCTATGATCCTCCAGTGTGATCCTAATCTGACAGTACCCTAAAAACACATCAGTGAATGAGTATGCTTCTTGACCTCCCACATTATCTAGGATTTCATCAGAGAATGGCGTAGGGAAAGGATCATGTATGCAAGCATCATTCAACTTGCACAGATCTACATAGATCCTTATCTCTCCTTTGGTTTTATTTTCTTGGACCACCATAGGGCTTACCCAATCCAAATGCTCTACCGGCTCAATGATACCTACGGCCACCATCTTATATTTTTCCTCCTTGACTTTCTGCTTATAATTAGGGTTCAATTGATAGGGCCGCTACTTGATAGGTCGCGCATCTGACTTCAAGGTGATTCTCATGACACCCATATCTCCTATAATCCCCTTGAGCTCAAAGAAATTTGTAGGGAATAGGTCCTGATATTCAGTTAGCAGCTCCACAATATTTCCAACAGTATCATCGTCCCATTAATCCCCAATTTTGGCCAACTTGGGCTACTCTTCTATCCCAATGTTGACTTCCTTCAATTTTAATGGTTTGGTCAAATCTACTACCTGCAATAGGGGTCTTGCAACTGCGCGCTCTCCTTCTGACTTTGGGATAGTGATTTTTCTAGGATCCTCATCACAGTCTTCTACTGATAAATTGTGGCAACTGACAATATCCTACATCTGCGCATCCCAAGCTGGCGCAACGCATTCTTCCAGAGGAAAAGACTCATCAAAGACAAGAGCATCTATATCTTCCAGGGCTTCATCCAATTTCTCCATCCCTCCAACTAGCCCAAATGTCACAATGAAATCCTCTGTCGTTTTACCCCAGTGGCGAGTGTGCTAGTGTAGGCTTGCATCTAAATACCAAGTGGTGGGGATTGGTCCTAAGGCATGAATAAACATATGGACCCATTCATTCCAAGTCTTTCCATTCCATACCTCCATCCACATAGCCAAGTGTTTGTGCGGGTCGCCACGGCCATAAAAGAGCTCCATCGATGGGTTGAATGGAGGCTAAAATAGCAGGATCATCATTTTTTAGCATTCTTCCCTGTCCTGAAAATCCCCCTTATGGGTTTCCCACCATCACGCAGGGGTCGCGCGCATAGCGAAATCAAGTGCCCAAAATCTACGATCTTAAGGGAAATCTGCTTCTAATGATTTCAGAAATTCCTTAACACTACAAGAACCATCAAAGTAGGGAGTTATCTTACCTCTAAGGAGATACATCAGAAGCTCTTTGTGATCTTAAGGCACCACAGCGCAGATATGTCATGCAACCGGTTCTGCCAATTTTCTATCTCGTCATCCGAGTCTGAGAGACATAAGTTGTTTTTCTGCCAACACAACATGCCATCAGCTGTGGGGTTCATCCAATCATCATCCCGGGTAGTCATTTTGTAAATGTGGTCAACATACTCCTCCTCGCGCACTGGTTCTGTATATCTTTCTCATTCCTCTGGATCCAAGGGGAATATTACTCGCATACCATCGTTCTCAAAGAACATGATTCTCCTCTTCATATTGATGATACCTCCCATGTCCATAGCCTAGTCCATACCTAAGAGAGCAGGGTACAGGTCAGCATCATCTACAATCTGGATTACTTCAAAATCCGCATAGACTTTAACTCCTGCAATATCTACCACAACCTTCGGCAACCTGCCTAGTGGAATGATCTTATGTTGGTTAGCCATATGTAACTAAATAGTGGACCATTCTAGCTTGGGTTATCCCATCCTCTACCAGGTTTGTTTGGATAGGACATTGGCATCCAATCCTAGATCGAGGATGACTTGATCCATTTCATAGTCTCTAGTATGCGTAGTCATACGCATCTCCCGAGCAGTCCTTTTCTTGTTCTTATAAATATTATTCACGATTTTAAACTCCATTCGCAGGGCATCCATTTCTGCGCAACTGTCTATTAATGCTTTGAGATTCTCCACCACCTTTTGATTGCGCAATAACTTCATACATGCCTGAAGGAATAGATTAACTGCTTCATATGCTTTCGAATCCATCGAATTCCTTGAGGTGGATGTTTCGTCCTTAGAAAAATCCTTCCTAGCTTCAATGAAGGTCTCTTTCTCCTTTTTTGGGTCTAGGCTTTCCTTTTTGTCAGAGGCCTTCCTGATCAGTGGTTTAGGTGCAGCTTTTTCCTCAGCTCCTCCGGTGGCAATGCTACTTCGTGTAATTACATTGATACTCGGCCCATCATCCCGCGGTTCCGCTTTAACCCGTTGTACATTCTATGTTGGCGTCTGCTATTTTTCCTACATCTTTGCTATCGGCACAGGGCAATCTTCAATTACATGATTGAACTGTCTGCAATACCTGCAGGATTGACGCGCAGGGTTCAGGAAGTCTCTTGCATAATGTCCAACATCCCCACAACTGTAGCAAATTAGTTGCCCTTGTCCTCGACCTGCACCTCCGCCTCGCCCTCCTCCCCATCCTCTTGCAGGGGATCCTCCTTGCCCAAAGGGAGATATTGGTGACTATGGGTCAGCCTGCACCCTATATAGTTTCCCCTATCTATCAACAAGTCGAATGTTCAGTAGTTGTGCTTGTCATGACCCACTGATGAATAGAATATGCACACCTGTTGCTTCAGGTCTGGGACATAGGTGCCTAATCGTGGGCAGTGATCTGTATCATGTTTTCCTACTACTCGACAGTCAACGCACCACAGCGTGGGGGTACTTGGTTCAACTATGTCTTTAGGGCGCAAAGGACTTGGTCCCCCAGCCTACATATAATCTGACAACAAAGGGCACTAATCCTTAGTGTGGCCTGATACCCTGTAGCATATGCACCAGACATCTGCGCTGGCTTCTTTTCCCCGATCTCTTCTTAGATTATGAATTTCTAAGTGCATCGCTTCTAGCTGGCTTTGGATCTGCAGCGCCCAAATTGAGCATCATCCCTTGGTGCAGCTTCTAACTTAAAGGAAATCTCCAGGGCCTCTTCCTGTGAATCAATCTTCTGCCGAACCATAGGTCCGCGTAGATGTGGTAATAGCATGGTGATGAACCACTTATTATGATTTTTTTCAGCATATACAAATACTCCATCACTGATGAATTTCTTCAGCCGATGGTCAGCTTCCCAAACAGACTCCGTAGGTCCCTGCTTAATATCTCTATGCTCTACTACACATTGAGTGTAGGACTTAGGCTTTTGGAACTAATGCTTTAGGGCATCCTTAATATCCTGCATTATGGGATTGGCATGCTGACCAATGTATCCCATGAACCAATCCAGAGCCCTCCCTTCAAAGGCTATTGATAGCTATGCTCTTTTTACAACATCATTAATAATATTTTGTTTGGTCCATACCGACTCTGCCACAAACTAGAATCAATCCATATCCTCGTCCCCCACACCCTTAAAGGTGGGTAAACTCATATGAGCAGCCATATCGTCTGCAGGTGGTGGCAGAGGTGGGGTAGGATAATTCTTAACTTTGCACGAGTTCGATGGTGGTGTAGTCAGGGGGCTGGCCTCTACATGCGTAGCCCCGCCTTTGTTGAGATCAGGTGAACCCCTCATAGGATTGTACACCAATCTATCCCCTTATTGATTAACCCGGTAGTATTTACCACTTTGTGTTGTGCTTCCACTCTGGTCGGAGGTCATTCACTCGGTGTGACTGCACAGGACACCTTTTTCACACAATAACATCTTAATCAACAATGACAAAGTTTTCAATAAATTACCCCTAAATCCCTTAAAAAGGCTTCTCTTTGATTTAGAATAGGACATAATTATTTACAGAAAAATCAGTTACAAATCCTCCCAATGCACTATCAACCCAGTGATCTATAGTCTGGGTGATCTTATTATCCACCTTCTCCAACTGTTGGATCAATTCAGGGGTCCACTGCATGACCTGATCGTCTTTCCAACAGGTTTGGAACTTCGCCAACCTCATGAACAACCACTCCTGTAGCTCGTGTGCAAATTTTATGAAGAAAATGTCATGTACCTCTGTAAAAATGTACTTGTTCTTCCACTCTTCGGCAGATAGCTTCATTCTTCTATTATATTTTAGGGAAAACTCCTAAATCTACTTTTCAAACTGGTCTTCAAGTTCAGGCTTCAATGGCTGCCAATGACCCCGTGGCATGACCCGATCTCTCTCTCAAAATTCTCCCGGTCTTGGAAATGGAACCATTTTTTTGTTTGAGGGGTCTTGACCCTTTTTCAGATTTAAGTTTTACCAACAAACCCCTATACTACTGGCCCTTTCAGTGATGGTCTGCTTGTGCAGGTCAAGGTCTCACCCGAAGTAGTATGGGAGGGTGCTGGAACCAGGTTTCCGCACCATGAGAGAGAGAAATTTAATTAAAGTGGGTCCTGTTAGTGTCAGTCTTTGCAGCCTTCCTCCAGTGATCAAACATGCTCTTAAAAGGTGATGTTAAGGTGTCAAGGTCAAATTTTGTCATTTCAATGAGTCTTCAAGCAAAATTTGGTCACTAGGTATTAGGTCTAGGGTTTGTTTTCACTCTTTTCAAAGTTGTCCAAATGTCGGTCCATGTCACCATTCAGCTGAGTGTACCATCATTACGAGGGTTGTCATCATCATGCCAAGTTCCATTGGGTCATTTTACAGCTTGGTCATGCTTCAGTTGTGCCTTGGTAAGGTTCATTTCCCTCTCCTAGGGTTTTGGAGGTAATTTCTCTTGGATGGTCAAATCATCAGCAAAAATTGTATCCTGATGTTCATACACTTTCCCTTATCCTTAATGTACCTTATTAAACACTTCCCATCACTGGGATCCCCCAAATTCCTCATTTTTTCACAAACCCTACTTTCTTGCTACAACTTGGCAATTTTCTAGGCTAGGCCTGTGTTTTGCCCTTTTAGACCCCTTCCTCTCACTCAATCTCTGAAATTCCACTTTCCCCTACTTCCTAACATCCCTCCCTACTTACAAAAATTTTCTCGAGAATTTAGAAGCCCCTTATCCCCTTCATTTCGCTTCATTTCGACAAATCCCTTGTTCCACACATCGGGATAGGTTTTACTCCAATGATGTTTCCGAGAAATAAAAGATGAATTTTGGAAAACTGAGAGAGGTTTTTTTCCAAAAAATTCCCAATAAGAAAAAAATCCTTCAAGTTTTACACAGGTATCATGGTTTTAGATAAATGTCAAAACTATCGTTGCCTCAGGGGAATTGAATGCACCTCTGAAGTGACCTTGGGAAAATCAATATTTCTCCTAGCTTGGTAGGAACAATGAATTTCTTGATGAGTCAAATGATAACTAGACACAAATAGCTTTCCCATGAGCTATCATGAGCTCCATTTGGAGTTGAGGAAGACCTTCAAAAGTTGACTGCAACAGCACTCTGCCTTGAGGCAGCCTCACTCTGCTCATTTTGACCAGTCTTGGGAGATTTGATTTTTCACAGGGTAAATGAACTCCAAATTGACAAATTCCACTTGGGTTGGAAATTATACTCAAATATATTTCCAAATATCTATCACACGCCCAATTCAGACATCGGGAAGGCCTCCAAAAGCCTCCTGCAAAATGGAGCGGTGCATAGAAAAGTGGGCGCGGCGCATTGGGTTGGTGCGCGGCGCATTGGGCCAGAACACAAGATTTTTGCCATTTCTTTCACCCATCAAATTTTTCTCAGTATCTCCTTGTTAAAGTGAGTAAAAGCCACTTCCTCATTTCTCTTAACAAGTGTTTGGTGTTGGTATGAAATTTTAAATGCGAAAAACTCAAAATCCTACTCTCATATTTTAAGAATGCTCCTAGGGTTTTAAATTTGGTTTGGTGTCAATCATTTCTACTTACCCCATCTATTACCACTGCTCATTTTATCATTACCATAGTTTATTTCCCTATTCCCTTACATCCTAAACCATCTATATCCCTTGTTCCCATTTTCCCTATCCCTAAATCCTATTATTTCCTACCATTTTCCCTCTCCCATATCATTTGTAGCAAATTCCCATTACTCCTATCCCTAAATCCTTTCACTCCATTTCTTATCCATTTCCCTATAATTTACAAAAAATCTCCAAATCCCATATCCCAAACATGTCAAGTGATTGTCCCATATTTTAAATCCACTTGACAGAAACTCCACTTTTCCCCACTGTTCCATATTCCTTTAAGTGCCTCATTTCCCTTTGGCACATTTGGCACTTGGAGACGAAGACACCGAGTCCTAATTTCTCATTTTCAACAAATCAAACATACACTTGTCATACACATTGCAACACCATGACGGACACTGACACATCCTATGAACAAGACAGTGATTCCGCCACTGAACTGCATGCACCAGGAGGACACTGAAACGGTGAAAAAGGCCTGATCCACTCCAAATATTGGCCGAATCTTCTTTGGCTGAGCATGGCACATGATGGGGGACCTTCACTCCAAGTTTTAGCAAATTTGGAGAAAATTTTGTCATTTTTTAAATTTTGATTGCAAAACAGGTTTTTCTGCCCGACGCGTCGCGCCACTCGACGTGCGCTTATGTTTGAGAGATTTTCTGGAGGAAAAATTGACATTTTTTGATTTTTTATGAAAATTTATGCATGCTCAGGAATGGTCGAGAGATTTCATCAAGTTTTGGATGGTCTTAAGGGTCAAAAACACTCCAAAAATGGCCTTTCTGCCACCTTTTGCACCAACAGGAACCAGTCTTGGGAGATTGAAGTTTTGGAGGGGCAAATTAACTTCAAATTGAAAAATTCCACTTGGGTTGGATAGTATATAGACAAGGATTTCCAACGAGATATCATGAGCTCAATTTGGACTTCAGGAAGTGCCCCAAAAACATGCTCAACGTGGCGCGGTGCATTGAGTTTTCTAGCGCGGCGCATAGAGGATTTTGGTCCAATTTTTACTTTTCAGCTCAGAAATTCGGCCAGTTTGACTAGTTTCACTCTGTGATGTAATTATTGATCTATATTGATGTAATTTTATGGCTATGATGTAATTTTGGCTCACATTTAATTTTTCTATAGGATTCATTCACTAAAAAGTGAAAAATAAGTGAATGGATCAGTTTCCTAGCATATAGAGGGAAGTTGTTTGATTGCCTAGATTTCAGTTCCTAGTTTAGAATTGGTTGAAACAGCTCCTAGAAGGATGAGCTCGACCCCTAGAGGCATGGGAAGGGGTTATACTTGTCTATATATTGTATTTTCCGAGACATCTTCATGGTTGAACTCCTGGGAAAAGTTTGGCACCTCATTGTATATTCATTTTATCTTTTGGCAAAGGAAAGACCAGAGTTTTGCAGCACTTGTTGGGATCCTTTTGGCTTCTGAGTTTTGATGATGTTTTCTTCCATGTTATTGTAAGTTTCATTAGTGTTATATGTATGCCATTTCCCTTCTTTTTGCTTCTGAATTAAACAAATGAGTAACTAAGGTAGAATTCATTGGTTTGCTGGTGCTCTGCCTTAAAATTTTGTTTAGTTTTATATGTGTTTCGTCAGTTTGAAGAGGATCCTTGCACCCTCTTGCCCTCTTCAGCTCCACAGCAGTCTTTTCTATCCATTCAATTAATCTAAGACATCAAATTCGTTGCCTTCCTTGCCCCAACTTGAACTCTGCAAGATTTGGCCTCATCCCCAAGCCCAAAAATTGCCTTTCCCTTTTTTCCAACAAAACCCCAAAAAATCAAAATCAAATCCTCCTATTTGTATATCTAGACTAAGATCAGTTGTTGTTTCAGTCATCTCAAGCCGCATTGAAACACTTTTCGCTGAGATTTACCCGGAGAGAGCCCTCTCCTGTCCTCGTAGGGCTAGCTATGAGGCTGAGCGTGGTTTGGTGTTATCCTCTTTCTGCCTTACTTCAGCCTGAGGTAGATTTAGGCTATAACAGGTCCCTTTAGATCTAACAAGCCTGCACTGGAGAAGCCCTAACCCAAAAACCCTTAACAATATATTGGCGAAATAACCCAAGCGAAGCCCATAAAACATAAGTTAACCAATAATTAGATGTAACAAGGCAAATCACAACTAGATCTAAGAATTCGTTACCCTTTTACAGCCTCGCATCCATGTTCACATAAACTACTAATAATTTTCAGTAAATAGACATAATCTCAGAAATAAAATATAGCACAACTAATAATCATAACACAGAAATACTTAGATATCACAAAAAATCTTCTCTTTCATTCATATTTAGATTCCACTCACAGAATCTTTACCAGCCCGCGCACGCAGCTAGTGGGGTCCACACATAGTAGGAATTAGGGTCTCCATGCACACATCCAACATAAGCCCTTACCCAGAAATTCCACACAACAGATGAAAATTTCATATCCAGACTTAATCCCAACCAAAAACCTACTTCTAGACTCGCTTTATCCATTTATTTATATCATATTAGCTTGCGCTACTCTTTGGCATGCAAACCATGGTTTTTGGACCCTTGGTATACACTTTGACCCATTACAATTCATTGGGGGATTTTACCCACCCCAAATCCCCTGCACTAGACTAAACTATTACAAAATATTACAAAATTTTACCAAAATTACGGTTAAGGAACCCCACTTCAACACTTCACAAGGGTAAAGATGCTCAATATACCTTATTACCTTTTCTGGAGCATTGAAAAGATTGCGTATATTGTCTGAAAGAGAGATTATGACCACTAGATGAAAATTCTTTTTCACCACTCCCTCATCAAGATCATAGTCCTCCATCACCTCAAACAACTGAAAATTTAATGGAGTACTTTCATAGCTAATGACATATTCATTGATCCATCTATTCAACATGCACAATATGTGATTTCACCATCTCATCCTTCCACATAGATTCCTCCATCTCAGCCCACAGTACATTCATCCTCATCATATCAATCTCCTTCACCCATTTCACCACCATCATCACCATTTCACACTAATATTAGGTCACCTAGCAGATCTGAGATCAGTGAGCGTCAAAAAACTAAGTAGGTTGAGATAGAGCTATTGGAAAAAAAATACCAGAGAGGTCACATGCATGTGTTTGCTCCACACTTAGTGGAATGGGCCTTTCCTTCTACATCAAAAAAGCAATTAGACAAAGGGAAGAAAAGGATGACAGAGGAAGAGATTCAGGCAGAGATCAAACATGAGGAGGAGGACCTCTATGAGAAAAGACATGATTTTGAACTTATTGACCTAGATGAGCATGATGATGATGAAGACATTAGAATATTCATCAAGGAAAAATATGCCAAGATTAGAGAGCTTCAAACTAATCTTGACAGGTCTAAATTTGTCATTTACTTTCTCAAACAGGAGAACCAACAACTCAAAACAAAGCACTTCATTTATGAGGTGAAATTCATCACAACTCAAAGAGAGGTAGAAAAAGCTAAAGTCTTGCTTGAAGAGACACTAGAAACATATGGTGTGCTAGATGAACCAAAGGAACAAGTGCCAAGAAGAAGGCCAAGGACTAAAGGTTTGAAAAGAGCCCTAGAACTATAAAGGAAGAAATAAATAGAACTAGCAAATGAGGTCACTCTTAAGGAGAAATGGCTTGAAAGGTCTAACCAACATCTTGAGAAGCTCCCAGAGAAATAAAACAAAGACAAAAACATTCAAAGAAGGATGGCCAAGTACTATGCCAAAAGAGACAAAATTGTAAGGGAAAAGCTTAGAAGAGCTAATGCAAAGATCGAAGCCCTAAACAAGAAAGAAGAGACAAGGAGGTTGGATATATTTGTTGAGGCCTCACTCCATGCCTAAACAACATTATCAACATTCATTTCACCAATTTTGAAAATTTTTGGGATAATTTTTGAAGTTTTTGTGTTTTTCAACAATCCTAGATAGTCTTGCGACAACTGGACTGTCAAGCGCGCAACACACTAGGTGTTGTGCTCTTGTTTATGAATTTTTTGGCCAAATGAAGACCCCTAACAGATGCAAAATGACAAATACATTCTAGAAAAAAAAAATGAAAAAAATCTAGGCTTAGTTTGGACAACTGGGAGGTGAAAAGGTGAAAAAAACACACAAAAAATCAATGTTCTGCCTCTTTTTTTGCCTCGGAGTTGTGGACCTGAGCAACTATGGGTTAATCATTTTTTGATAGGGAAAATCAACTCCATTTTGCAAACTAAAGAAATATCTAGAAAGTAGACTGGATAGGATTTCCAAAAATCCATCATGAGCCTAGTTTGGACACCTACAACCCATCCAAAATCAAGCTGCAACATGGAGGGCGCACCTAGCACTGTGGGGGCGCACCTGTCAAAAAAATGGCGCACTTGACCAATGTATGATATGTTTCAATTTTCACTGCATTTTTTACTTTTACCTTGGGAAATGATGATTTTACCTATGTAAATATCATGTGGATGAGTTACCTAGGGGTAAATTCATTGTGTAAATGTTATCATCAAGTCAAATGAATTAGTTTCATTGTAATTAGGGAGGAGTCACTTAGACCTCCCTACACTCCAACTATCAGTTCAGATTTTTGTGGATCTCTTCCTCAACTCAGGGATTCAACCCTTGAGGATGAGAGAAAGTGGTTTTGATGTCTATATCATTCCTTTCTTCACTTTTGGAAAGGGTTGGATGCTGTTGTATTGGACCAAGGACTATAGTGTAATCAGTTTGGCCAGAAATTAATGAAGAGTTGCAACTATTTCTTTGGGATACCTGTGGTATGGATGTTTAGCATTGTTTCTTCTCTTGTTTCATTCGTATGAGTGTTTTGTAAGATCATAAACCATTTCATGTCTATTATATGATTATTTTCAAGTTGATAGGAATAACACATGTTCTTTCATGCTCTCTTTTGGGAAATTATTCATAATTTGTCCATTTTCTTCAGTTTAGGAAGAATACATATCTTATGCTCTTCCTAGCTACTCATCAGTCTGAAACCATCTCACAAAATCACCTTAAAGTGATAAGCTTTCTACCTACCTTGCCCCATTGAATGGACTGCAATTCCCATTTTATTTTCCCTAACCTAGCCTCTTTGACCTAATATCCTCATCCAACAACCCAATAAAATCAAATCATAACCCCTGAACTCATACCTAGCCTAAAAACCTAATTTATCCAACCCTCTTAGCTGTGATTTGTGGAGAGATCCCTCTCTGACTTGGTAGGGCTAGCTACCAAGCCAAAATATTGGTCTGTGGTTACCTCTAATGGGCTTTCTTCTTCAGCCTTAGAGATCTGGCAGAGTGGTAGCATACTGGTGTCGTTGTCAGGGAAAGAAAGAAAAAATATTCCCTGGGTGTACGACAATAAATTTTGGAATTTGATCCTTTGGATGATAGGGTTAAGTTTTAGAAAGGCTGATTCGATAATTTCAATGCTAATATTGTAGAGATGGCTTCGAGAAGGTATATTAGAGAAAATCCCGATCCTGATCCAGTTGATCTAGTACATTATCCAGAGAAGATTTTTCAAAGGCATAGATATCAAACTACAAACATTCAGTTAGGAACATATCCATTGGTAAGAGCAATTTCTCTACATGCTAAAATACTTTCTCTTGAAGATATACCGTATGATCTGAGTTTAAATCCAAGCCTGAAACCTCTTTATCCGACATAGTATTCAATCCTTTAATACTATCTAAGGTCAAGTCAATGTATGAATTAGACCTTAGTCCTCTGAAGTATTGGTTTTTCAAAGAGATTAAACTTGAATCTGACCTTGACATCAAAGAATGGATCCAATTCTACCATCAAGAGGATATTTGTGTCTCAACTAAACCTCAAAGTCAATCAATTGAATTTTTTTCATATGCACCTTCGACCTCATCATTCATGCCTACTACTTCAGTACCTACAGCTTTTGTTCCGTTACCCATTCAGATAATCCCTCCTGTTGTCAATCCAACACTTCACTTAGTAGGAATCATGGCAAGATTTTCCCCACTTATCTTACCTACCCAATTGAATGACTTACCTCAGGGTTATGGCCAAATACATCCCTTGTTTGATGAAAACTCTACCATATTTGCAAGACAACATATTGTTAACGTCATTGAATTCATAGATTTGGAGGAAGTTAATGATGAAAACGCAAAAATGAGGATTATAGCCCAGAGCTCCTCTGGAGATATCAAATTTTGGTTTAGGTCTTTGGCTGCTAATTATATTTCCACTCCAGAATAGCTCATTGATTTGTTTATAGCCTAGTGGGAGGTAAAGAAAAATCACTTACAGTTGCTTGCTGAGTATGAGAACATTAAAATAAATCTTAATGAATCAGTCCAAGATTTCAATACTCGCTTTAATAGAATTTACAATGCAATTCCCATTGAGATCAAGCCTCCTCTTGGCTTAGCGCTCATACGTTATCTAGATGCTTTTGATCCTGACATGGATTACCAATTAAGGGAAATAAATCTAGCTACGTTGGAGGATATGCAAAAGAATGCGGTTAGTGTTGAAGCAAATTTGTTGGTGAAGAGAGCTAGAGCTAGGAATGAGAGGAGAGTTACTATTAAAGATGAACCATTCACCTCATATTCTGATCCTAATATGGATACATAGATAAGAACTATTGAAAGTATGGTTGAGAGGATTTCCGTCATGGAGAGACAACCTGAAGTCAGAAATCCTAACTACAGAGGTCAACTACAACCTCAGTTAAGGATCAAGCAGAGAGAACAATGGGCTCTTGAAAAACCACCACAGCAGCAGCAGCAAATTAGGACACCCTTGTATCAGAACTATGCTAAAGGAGAAGAAGAAGATGAATCCACAATTGTTGAGGAAAACCTCCTTTTCAAAGCTGATGATCTGCCTATGTTTTTGACTGAAGATGAGGAGTATTTTGAAAATAAATATCAACATAAAGATCAATATTTTACCCTTGCTAATGATCATTAATTAGAGAATGAATCGGATGATTACCAGTGGGGGTACTTGAATGCACTTAGTTCACAAAATAGGCAAATGTCATTGCAGAGCAGAGATGTGCCTGTTAATCCAATTCAAAAGAGAGCATCTCAGCAGAAAGACACTCAAACAAGGCAGAATCCTCTGAGCAATTAGAGTAAGGGAAAAGAGCCCGTGGTCACAAATTAGAACAAGGTAAATCAACCATCCACAAGTTCAAAAAATAAGGAAAAGGACAATAAGAAGAAAGCAATTCCATCAAAGGACCATGCTGGACAATGAGATATCATTATTAAAGAGGTAGAAAAAACCACTCTCAGTCTAGAAACGGAAATGACAAAGATAAAAGTGTCGATTCATTTAACCGAGCTTGGTAAGAATAACTAGTATAAGTCCCATGTTGCCAAGATGCTTAAAGCAAATCCTTTGTCCGACATGGTAAATGTCGAAGATGATTAACCCAAACTCATTTTTGGTCCTACTATTGACGAACAATTAGAAGATAGCGAGGTTCCTCCTTTTTACTTGAGTCTAAGAATCCACCAGTGCATTTTACATAATTCCATGTTAGACTCTGGAGCCTCCGAAAATCTAATGCAAAAATCCATAATGGAGAATTTGGGCATTGACATCACTCATCCATACCATGACTTATGCTCCTTCGATTAAGATAGAGTCTGTTGTATTGGCCTTATTAAAGATTTGGTATTCTCCCTAGATAATATTTCAGCAAAAAATGTTCTAATGGATGTGGTAGTAGTTGACATACCTGTTGACACCTAATCCTATGGGTTGGGTGTGCATATGTATGGTATCAAAGCCAGTCCCACTATTGGCATTTCTTCCTGTGGTGTAACTCCCTCTCCTTTGCTCAGTCAGTTTTTAATAGTTTTTTGCTGCTCCTACTTATTGCTATACTGTTATTCTGCATTTTTTTTTTAATCTCTGCATAGCTCTGACATTTGCAGCTCCTGCAGCTCCTGAAGATTCGGCAATCCTACAGTCCATGGAACACTGCAAATTGCAGCCCCCTCTGTAGTCCTGCAAATATCCCATTCCTAAATTTTGTAACGGCCTCTCGACCTCCCTCTCTCCTTTCCCAACGCCTTTTCACTCAACTCAACTCTCCATTACCGCCACGCTTTGGCATGTTGCTGTCAAGATCCTGGGGGGAAATTACGAGGCACATTGCAATTAGACTTTTCTTATTCAACTATCCATGTTTTTGGGAAATTGAGAAAATTGTATCGTGAAACTAAGAAGAAATATATGATCACAAGTAAAGAAAATCCTAACAATCATCCGATAAATGTTGTACATATAGATTTAGAGTCATTCATTTTATTTAATGATAGCGGCTTAAATGATGTAGATAGCTAGCTAGTAGATGTAGAAGATGTTCCAGAGATCCATAATTGTATTAGAGAAGTTATAGCAAAAGAAAAGGCGAATATGCCTAGCTAATTAGAACAAAAATTAGAGGAAGCAGTGAAACATTCAGACCAACCATTGGATAAAGTGGAAGAAATTCCGGAAAAGCATGAAGAGACAGTTCAAAAAATTGAGCCAAAATAGAAATCAAAGTTTCATCATTTTGAGGATGAGAATGGTCTATGGGCCATGGAATTTGATAGTGCCCTGGGGAAAGATGGGGCAGGCATTGTAATCTGGTTCAACAACCCTTTTCATTAGCAGAATAAGGTCCCTACAAATGTTAGACTGTGCTCTTATAAGTTAGCTTTTGATTACACTAACAATGAAGCTGAGTATGAAGCACTGATTAATAGCCTAAATATCTTGAAGAAGCTGGGTGCAAGAAGGATGGCTATGTATGGTGATTCAAAACTTGTGATTAAGCAATTTAAAGGTGAATATCAAGCTAACCATCCTCGAATGAGACAATATAATAATTTTTTACTAGATATTTTGAAAATGTTTAAGGATTGTATACTTACAGTGGTGCCAAGGAATCAAAATCTCATGGCAGATTCATTGGCTAAAGTTGCAAGAAATTTTAAGATCCCCATATTTTCAAACAAGAAGTTTGAGATTCATGTGAAACAACGGCCCACTGTTCCCGATAACTTGCGGTATTGGGAATTTTTCTGGGATGATAAGCAGATAAATAAATTTCTCCAAGGTGAAGAAGAATTTGAGAATTTTTCTATAGATCAAATTTTTGATAAAGATGACCATGATATAGAAGCAACTCAGATGGATATGCTACAGCTGAAAGACAACAATATTCCAAAAGGTCTCATACCTTTGGAAGAATTTTTTGACCAAGATGATGTAGCAAGGAAGCCTGCATTGATTCCTATGGAAGAGGGTGTTGAAGATGTAAACATTAGTACATCCGAAAAACCAAAGATGGTTAAATTATCCAAATCCTTATCTCTCGAGTTAAAGGTTGAATATGTTAAATTACTTTCTGATTTTTCTGATGTTTTCGCATGGGAATATGCATATTTAAAGGTGTATGACAAGAACATCATTCAACACACTATTCCAATCAAGTCTGATCAAACGCCCTTTCAAAAAAATTTGAGAAGGTTAAATCCCAGATTGTTGCCATCAATTGAAAAAGAGGTAAATAGACTTTTCAAGTTTGGTATTATTCTCCCAATCAGATTCTCTAATTGGATTTCAAATTTGGTCCCAGTGAGAAAGAATATTGGAGAAATATGGCTCTTCATAGATTTCAGAAACTTAAACAAAGTGTCCCTCAAGGACAAATATCCACTTCCGAAGATGGACCATATACTTCAAACAATGGTCGGTTCTTCTCGGATGTCACTATTGGATGGTTATTCGGGATACAACCAAATTTTGGTGCACGAGGATGATTAGGACAAGACAACATTTAATACACCTTGGGGCACATTCAAATATGCAAAAATGCCATTTGGTTTGAAAAATGCAGGGGCCACATTCCAACGGGCCATGGATATAGCATTTTCAAATGAAAAAGATGTTTTCTTGGTTGTTTATTTAGATGAATTGACAATATTTTCACATTTTGATGATGAACATTTGCACCATTTAAGAATTTTTTTCGATAGATGCAGGAAGTTCGGAATATATCTCAACCCAAATAAAAGCCATTTTTCCATGGAGGAGGGAAAACTCGTTGGTCACATCATCTCCAAGGATGGGATGTCATATATTTTTGTCATCTCCACAATATTCTGACATTGTTTATGTTTTGCAACACCTAAATCCTCCTATAGGCATGACTAAGAGTCAAGGCAGATCTTTGAAACTCAAAGCTTCAAAGTATTGCATACTGGACAATGCACTTTACTGGAAGGATCCCAGAGGTGTGTTGCTAAACTATTTGGTCGAAGAATAATTTAAGGAAGTGATGAATGGCTTCCACAAAGAATATTGTGGGGGCCACCTATACTGGAAGACCATGGCCAATAAAATATTGAGAGTGGGATATTATTGGCCGACACTTTTTGCAGATGTCTAAAAAGTAGTAATGAGTTGCCATGAATGTCAGGTTTTTCAGCGTAAGAGAAAGCTTCCCCCATTACCTCTTTAACCTATTTCAGTACATGCACCATTTCAGTAGTGGGGTGTAGATTTCATAGGCGATATTCACCCAACATCATCCACACAACACAAGTTGACATTGACAACCATATATTACTTTACAAAGTGGATCGAAGTGATCCTGACCAGGCAAGCAACAAATTCTGCCATCATTCAGTTTTTAGAAACTAATATTTTGTCCCATTTTGGTTGTCCTACTAAAATTATCACATTAAGTTTTGTGACAGATATAACATTAAGTTGGGAAACTCTACAACCTACTACCTGAAAGGTAATGGATTGGTGGAGTCCTCTAATAAATCCTTGATCAGTATCATTAAGAAAATGTTAGAGGCGAATAAAAATAATTGGCATAAGAAGCTGATCAATGCATTGTTGGCATATCGAGTGAGTAATAAGAAGTCTATTGGTATGTCTCCTTTTCAAGTTTTGTTTGGTTTCGATACTGTGTTTCCTTCATCATTAGCAGTCCCGGTAATGAAATTGCGGCAAGAAGCAGGGACTGAAGAAAATGACATACAACACCGTATTAATCAAATGATACACCTTCAATAGAAAAGAGATGAATTATTTTGGACTACTTTAAAACTTCATGACAAGATAAAGAATATGTATGACCAGAAGACTAAGGAAGACAATTTCAAGGTTGGAGATGTGGTACTCCACAAGGATGCCAGAAATGAAGACAAGGGTAAAAGCATGGAAAATTTGATAATTTACAGAAAGGGCGATATCAGATTTCAGCTTGTCGGGGACATAATGCTTATTTTGTTGAGGAGATGAATGGAAAAGAGTGTTTAGGAGGACCAGTTAATGGTAGGCTCCTGAAACACTATCTTTTCTGAAACAAATTTATTGATCAAATTTCCATTTCATTTTAAATATCAGTTACATTTTCTACAAGTGTGAAATAGAGAATCACTGGAGTTTGGAGCCCAAAGTTAAGGTCATGGAGCTTCATTGATTTTCTGCCATTTTCAAAAGTTCAGTTTTCAGTCAAGTAAGTTAGTATTGAGTCAATTTTCAGTCATTTGTGTTTGTCTTGAGTTAGTTTATTTTTGAGTTATTAGTTTTCAGTCATGTTATTGTTTGATTTTTTGACCGTATTGGCCCAATGGATAAGGCACTGATCTGCAAAATCCAAAGTTCTATGGTTCTTGACACCTATTTCAGAGCTATCATCCCCAATAAGGCCAATGTTAGTGTCAGTATTTTCATCCTGCCATTAGTGATAAAAAACATTATTTTCATATCATTTTAGGGTCTCGCTTAGAAATTTTTGTCATTTCACCTAGGTCTTCATTCAAAACATTTACTCACTGATGGTAGCCCTAGTAAAAAAAAATCATTCTTCCTCAAAAATTCATACTTGCTGGCCCACCTTCATGTCTTGGTAAGCATACTTCAGTCATGAAATTCCATTTCATCATGTCATTATGTCAGTCAGGTCACCATGAAGTCTGGTCACTCAAAGTCTTCATTAGGTCTCTAGGTTTCATTCCTCAAGGTCTAAATAAAACATCATTTCATTGCATAAGGTCAAAAAAATTATGAGAGTGATCCAAATAATATCCCTTTAACATCTAAAGAGGATTTGCAAGCATGTAAAGATGGTTTCCAAATTTGTAATTTTGATTTCAAGTGTGAGTTTCATTCCAAAAAACAGAGATGTAATTTTATTTTTTATTTAAGTAATTTTATGTCCATTATATGTAATAAGTACTCAGTTTCCCAAAGCTTCCAACTTAGTTCCATATGCCAAACACATCAAACTTCAAAGTATGAAGAGTTCCTACTCCAACATGATCAATTTGCAAAGCAAACAAGACACAGTTAACGGGTATTTTTAAAGGTTTTAAAAGTGAAATTGAACATTGCAAAAGTATGTTTTAAAGTCATCAAAATCAAATCCCACAAAGTATTTAAACCCAAAGGACATCAATTCAAAATTCATTTTCTCTTGCCATCATCGAGAAACCTCAGCAAAAGCACGATTTCCAAATTTAGAGGGAAAAATTTGCAAAAGAGAGGCAGCGCTGCACTCCTAACAAAAGGAGGGTGCTCCTGTGTATTACACTACGCACCTGCGTCATACGCTGCGCTCCTGGAAAAGAGAGGGCGCACTTGCGTTGTGCACTGTGCACCTGTTCGAAATTGTTCATAACACCCCAAATCAATTTCCATCACCTTCAATCTTCAGCAAATGTTGCATTTGACATCCAACAAGCAAGTAAGGTGTAAAACACCATCCCTGTCCTTGTCAATTGCATTTTCAATGGTGTTTGAAGTTTTATTAAAAAGTATGGTGTCTTCTTTATTCTAGACCCTAGTACCACTGTAAAATCCCCAATTACATTTCAATTTCACTCCCTAGCACTTCCATTCCCTTCGCATATCATAATCCCTTTCCCTAAGCCCTTTTCCCCTAAAACCCTAAGACCTAGGTGCTTCATTTTCCCAAGCTCCCAAATCCCTAACATGTAATTAAATCCCCTATCCCAAATCCCCCATCATTACTACTCCCTTTCACCTCTCTCATTTCATAAACCCCTTCCCCCATCTCCCTAAATTTCCCCATCCCATTCCCACTTCCCAAAACTCATTTTTCATTATCATTCGATATCCCTAAGGTTTTCACACTAAGACACCTATGGAAGAAGAACATAACATAAACTACAGTGAGGAAGAAGAAATAGAGGAGATGAGGCCACACAAAAGAGGGAGAATACTCAGATTAGAACCAACCAATAATAGAGAACCCATGGCCTCTCCCATGGCTGTGACATGTTTCAAGCACGTAGGATGTTTTGAATTCTGTGAGAAAATACAAAGGGTCCAATGCCATCCTATGTTGAGCAAACTTTTCATTTCTAATCCCCATGAAAAGCAGGTAAATCTTGCTGGTGTCACTTTCACTATATCCACTTCCATTATATAAGCTACCACTGGGATCCCAAATGTTGGGGAAAAATGGTTCAAGAAAAATTATTTGGAGGAGAATTACTATGAGCCATATATCAAACCAAGGTACAAGAATGAAAGAAAAAGGGTTTTTCATTTCTCTTACCTCTTGGAAAGATATGCCCCCATGATGAAAATCATCATGAAATACTTTTCTTGTGAAGGTAGGTTCTCTAGACTCTACACCTATCACATCCGGTTTCTAATGCACTTCACAAGGGTAAAGATGCTCAATATACTTTATTACCTTTTACAGAGAATTGAAAAGATGGAATATATTGTCCAAAAAATATATTATGACCACCAGATGAAAAGTATTTTTCACCACTCCCTCATCAAGATCATAGTCCTCCTTCACCTCAAACAATTGAACATTTCATGGAGTACTTTCATAGCTAATGACATATTCATCGATCCATCTATTTAGCATGAACAAGATGCGCCTTCACAATATCATCCTTCCACGTATATTCCTCAATCTCAACCCACAATACATTCATCCTCATCAGATCAGTCTCCCTCACCCATTTCACCACCATCATCAAAATTTCACACTAAGATTAGGTCACCTAACAAAGTTGAGATGAATGAGCCTCAACAAACTAAGCAGGCTAAGATAGAGCTATTGGAATAAACATACCAGAGAGGTCACAAGCATGTGTTTGCTCCACACATAGTGGAAGGGGCCTTTCCTTCTACATCGACAAAGCAGGTAGACAATGGGAAGCAAAAGATGATAGAGGCAAATATTTAGGTAGAGATCAGACATGAGGAGAAGGACCTCCATGAGATAGAACACGATTTTGAACTTGTTGATCTAAATGAGCATGATGATGATGAAGACATTAGCATAGTCATCAAGGAAAATATGCCAATATTAGAGAGCTTCAAAATAATCTTGACATTTCTAATTTTTTCATTTACTTTCTTGAGCAGGAGAACCAACAATTGAAAACAAAGCACTTCATTGATGAGGTGAAATTCATCACAACTCAAAGAGAGGCAGAAAAAGCTAAATTATTGATTGAAGAGACACTAGAAACATATGGTATGCTATATGAACTAAAGGAACAAGTTCCAAGAATAAGGCCAATGACTAAAGGTTTGAAAAGAGCCCTAGAACTAGAAAGGCATAAAGAAAGAGAACTAGGAGATGAGGTCACTCTTAATGAGAAATTTGCAGTGATAATAAATGAGAACCAGGAGTAATGGCTTGAAAAGGCTAACCAACATATTAAGAAGCTCCTAGAGAAAGCAAACAAAGACAACAAAATTCAAACAAGGATGGCCAAGTACTATGACAAAAGAGACAAAATTGCAATGGAAAATCTTAGAAGAGTTAATGCAAAGATTGAAGCCCAAAACAAGAAAGAAGAGAAAAGGAGGTTGGATATACTTGCTGAGGCCTCACTCCATGCCTAAACCACATGATCAATAGTCATTTCATCAATTTTGAAGATTTTTGGGGTAATTTTTAAAGTTTTTATGTTTTTCAGCAATCCTAGGCAGTCTTGTGACAATTGGACTGTCAAGCGCACAACACCCTAGGCATTGTGCTCTTGTTTGAGGCACTTTTTGGCCAAATTAATACCACAAAAATATGAAAAATGATGATTAAATTCCAGAAAACAACTTTTCTAGGATTATTTTGGACAACTGGTAGGTGAAAAGGTGAAAAAACACAAAAAAAAATCAATGTTATGCCTCCTTTTTTGCCTCGGCGCTGCGCACCTAACTAGCTCTGGGAGAAGCACTTTTTGACAGGGAAAATCAACTCCATTCTGAAAACTAAAGACACATCTAGAAAGTAGACTGGATATCATTCCCTTCTTCACTTTTGGAAAGGGTTGGATGTTGTTGTATTTGATCAAGGACTATAGTGAAATCAGTTTTTCCAAAAATTAATGAAGAGTTGTAGCTATTTCTTTGGGATACCTATGGTATGGATGTTTAACATTGTTTCTTCTCTTGTTTCATTTTTATGAATGTTTTGTAAGCTCATAAACCATTTCATGTCTATTATATGATTATTTTCAAGTTGATAGGCAGAATACATGTTCTTTCATGCTATGTTTTGAGAAAGTCTTCATAATTTTTCCATTTTCTTCAATTTAGGAATAATACATCTCTTATGCTCTTCCTATCTCCTCATCATTCTAAAACCATCTCACAAAATCACCTTAAAGTGCTAAGCTTTCTACCTACCTTTCCCCATTGAATGGACTTCAATTCCCATCTTATTTTCCTTGACCTAGCCTCTATGACCTAATATCCTCATCCAACAACCCAGTCAAATCAAATCATAACCCCTGAAATCACACCTAGCCTAAAACCTTAATTCATCCAACCCTCTTGGCTATGATTTGTGGCGAGAGCCCTCTCCGACTTGGTAGGGCTAGCTACCAAGTCAAAATATTGGTCTGTGGTTACCTCTGTTGGGATTTATTCTTCAGACTTAGAGATCTGGTAGAGTGATAACATAATCAACAATTAGGTCACTAGTAATTTACGTGCCTTAATTTGGATAATACCATAATGGTTGAAGTTTTTTTTATATATGTTTGATATTTGAGTACTTTTGCCTTTGAAAATTGGTCATGTAATACTTTTATATGTAGTTTTTTTAATTCCATAGGAGTGAACTGAATTTTATGTAAGAAGTGAAAATTATGTTGAATTTCCCAAAACTTGTTGATTTTTTGCCTCTTCACATGATAAAACTTGTATAGTGTGCCATATGTCCAATTCTTCAAATATAATTATGAATTTGTACCTGAGGTACTTATGTATGTCTCCTAAAATCCCTGTAGTTTTGATAGTATGAAAAGTACTAGAAATGAATATATAGAAAAAATACCAAGTTGGCCTATTTAAAATTTATTTCGGGACTGTTCATAAACTCTAACTTCCACAGGATATAATTATGAAATTATAGCGAAAAAAAAAAATATGAAAAATGAACCAAATGTTCCTTGATATTTCTCCTTAATATGTTCCATGATCCACTTTCTGAAACCTCGTAGAAAAAACGTATTGTTCTTTACCTTTTAGTTCATGTAATATATCAATGCCAAGTTAATAACATAAAAAAATTAGCCATAATGTTAACCATAATGCATGTGTGTGAACCATGACACTTGTCATATAATATGTTAATATGTGTTGTCAACTATTCAACTATGGTTGTATGATTTTTATCGAGGTATAAATCATATAATCCCAAAACGTTTTCCTTTTATATATAACCTTTTAATTTAATTTCACAATATAACAAGGATTACACCATACCACATGATATGTCACCTTTTTAACTTCTTTGATGCCCTTATTTCTTGTATAAACCAAATAATGCCAATATGAAACCATATTTGAGTGCAATTCCCCTTATTTCTCCATCAAATTTTCATGCACACAACATATCAAATGTAATGAAACTTGAACACAATCAATGACACATGAAGATAACTTACTAATAAAGGTATCCATTCTCAATTAATATGATTTTCTTCCGGGAGGACCCCACATATATTATCTATCATTTTTTTCACGCCAGGAGGTAAATCCACAAGATGAATTGTGATTTTTAATTAAAGGGTGATCGTAGATATATACAAGTATGGAGAGGCTCTTGGGATTCACCTCCCATTGTCTCTTCATACTCCACCTCTCCTTATTTTATATTTACATTATTTTACATATTCACCTAATCGCAAGGATTAGGTGTCAACATTCCCCCCCCTTAATTTGAATGAATGTTGGTGAGTCCAAGCATTGTTCTGAATATTTCGAACTTTTCTCTTCCAAGCACTTTGGTGAAGATGTCTGCAACATGTTCATTTGTGGAAAAATGGCGTAGATGGATTGTCTTGGCGTCAACATTATGTCGAATCAGATGGTATTTTGTATTGATGTGCTTTGTTCGATCATGGAACTTTTGGTTCTTGGAAAACTTTATTCTATAAGTGTTTTCAAACATGAGTGGAGTTGAATGCACTTATTTCTCCTACAAATCTTCCAAAATTTTCTCGAGCCACACAATTTCCTTTGTTTCTTTAGCTGCTACCACATATTCTTCCTTAGTTGTGGAATATGCTAGAACTGATTTCTTGCATGATCTCCAGGAGACAACTCCTAATCTAAGACTCATAGCATAAGCTGAAGTAGATACTACAGTTTCTTTGTCTCCATCGAAGTCTGAATCAGAGTACCCAATCAAGTTGAAGTCACCCACCTGTGTATACTTGTGTATAAATTCTTGAGTCCCCTTCAAGTACTTTAGAAAAAAAAAATTCAACAGACCAATGTCCCTCACAAGGAATTCGCATAAACCCAGAGATGATTCCAACAAAAATTGAAATGTCCAGTGCAGTAGCAGTCAAGTAGTTGAGACTTCCTACAAGTTGTCTATACTTTGTTGCATCCTCAAATTATTTTCCTTCAATGAATGTGAATTTCAAGTTCTGTTCCATTGTAGTAGTTAAAGGATTTCACTCAGCCATTCCAAACCTATTCAATAGATATCCAATGTAATTCTTCTGAGAGAGGAATACAAACTTAGGATGTTGAGTTACTTCAATACCAAGGTAGTAGTGAACATATCCCAAGTCAGCCATTTCAAAACCTTTCCTCAATTCCTTCTTTATGAAAGTTGTTAAGGTTTTCGATTACACCAAAACCCGCAGGCATTAGTAAACTTCCAAAAAATTATCATTACCTTTTGAGTGGTCCAAAGGTGGATCCCAGAGTGGAGGTTAGTCCACGAGATCGATTCCCAACGAGGAGAGTGTGAAAATCCAACACCCTTCCTCAAACACAAATCGGGGAATCGAACCTGGGCCAAGGATCATACACCATGTTATGGTTTTCCATTACACAAAAATCTGCAGGCATTAGTAAACATCCAAACCATTTTCATTACCTTTTCAGTGGTCCAAGGGTGGATCTGAGAGTGGCGGTTAGTCCATGTGATCAATTCCCAATGAGGTGAGTGTAAAAATCCAATAAATGCATTGTAGCTCTCATTGTTCCCTTTCATCAAAATATCATCTACATACACCACAAGATAAATAATTTTTTTCCCAACTTTATTGACAAACAAAATTTCATCATCAAGATCATAATGTTTGAAGTTGAGTTTTAGAAGATGATTAGTTAAATTCTCATACCAAACTTCCGGTGCTTGCTTAAGGCCATATAAGGATTTTACAAGTTTTCAGACTTTTTGTTCTTGGCCTTTCACAATAGATCCTTCTAGTTGGGACATAAAAAAAATTTCTTTCAAATATCCATTCAAGAAAGAAGTTTTTACATCCATTTGATGGACTTTTCAACTTTTTTGAGTTGCCAAGGAAAATATTTTCCAGATGGTAGCCAATTTTGTTGTGGAGGGAAAGTCTCCTAATAGTCAACCCTTTATTTCTATGCAAAACCTTTTGCCACAAGCCTGGCTTTGTGCTTGTCAAGTGAGCCATCAAATTTATACTTTTTCTTCTAGACCCACTTGCAGCCAATTGGTTTGGTTCCCAATGGAGGATCAACCAGCTTCAAGGTGCCATTCTTTATCAAGGCATCATATTCGTTCGACATCCCTTCTTTCCTTTCATCATGAGAAGCGACTTCTTTGAAGGAAGTTGGTTCAAAATATATAGAAAAATTAAGTTCACAATTATAAGAAATATCCATATCAACAGGTGAATAAGAATCATCTACATCACCTCCATTTTTCCTAGTGTAAATTCTTATTCTTATCTCTCCAACCTCATAAGGATGAACATTTTTAAGTGTCTTTGTCAGCCAGGATTCTCAATTGACTAAGTTGGGGCTGAATCAAGATTTAGTCTCCCAATTATTTCAATCACATCATTCAAAGTGTCATCTGTGGTTGGAGCTTCATGTGGGTGAGAGAGTGCTTCAGAAGAAGATTCCACATATTGATCTTGTACATGAATACCCCCTTCAGTATTTGGAATCTGATTATCAAATTCTTGAAACGATTTTGCATGGCCGAATCTATCCAAGAGATCAAGATGCCGCTCAACAACATTGTCAGCCTTGGAATATTCAAGAAAGATGACATCTTTACATACTGCAAACTTCTTATTAACTTCATCATAGAGATGGTATTCTTTTGAGGTATTTGATTACCCCAATAAGACACACTTACGACTCCTTGCACCAAGTTTGTTTCTTTGTTCATTAGGTATCAAGACATAATAAGTGGAACCAAATACCTTGAGATGCTTTATCGAAGGAATGTGGCCATGCCACATTTCATAAGGAGTCTTGTTTCTAATAGCATGATATGGACAACTATTCTTTATATACACATCACATAGAACTGCATCAACCCAAAACATCAATTTTATATTATTGAAAACATCATGGAACGTACCATATTTAAGATTGTCTTGTTCATTCTTTCAGCTACTCTATTCTGTTGTGAATTATAAGGCACATTTATTTGATGTTTGATCGCATGTTGGCGAAGATAGTTTTCAAATTAATTTGAAGTGTATTCTTTTCCATTATCTATGTGAATAGATCCAATATGATTTTTTGCATCATTTTCAATCCATGCGTAAAATTTACTGAATGTTTGAAAAGCATCAGATTTGTTTTTCAATAAATAAACCCAAAACATTATGGTGTAGTCATCAATAAATGTCATCATATATTTATTTACATTTGCAGAAGGAAGGCATTGGGCCACATAAATTTGAATGAATGAGTGCAAATTTTCTATGTTCTCTAGAATTTGAATCATGAAAATACTGTTTGCTATGATTTCCTAGAATACAAGCATCACATTGCTTAAGTTTCCTAGGAATTGTAGGCAAACCAATAACACCATTTTTCTTCAACAATCAAATGTTTTCATAGTTCAAGTGTCTAGATGTATCATGCCATGAAAGACTTGATGTAAATGTACCTTCAACATACTGAGAACTGTATGCAAATTTTTGTGCACAAACATAGGTACCTTGCAGCTTTAGAAGTCTTTCTTCTTCTTTCCCCATCATGACAAGTGAGTGATCTGATCCTTTTATGACTTCAACCTTTCCATCAAATATATGAATGGAGTGTTCTTTCTAGCGGATGTGGACCAAAGATGAAAATTTTCTCCTCAACTTCGGGAGATATAGAACATCATGTAGAAGAAAGTCTGGAAGACCATACTGTCTGAGCCTGATTGTGCCAAGCCTTGATGGTTTGATTTTTGATTTGGCTGCAAAGGATAATTCTTCATCAACATTGTCAGTAAATTCTTCAAAAAATTCTCTTAGAAAATTGATGTGGCATGTTGCTCCTTAATCAAGCAACCAATCATTTTTCCAAGAAGAAAGTGAAGCATTAAATAAGTCTTCAGTTACTCTAATATTACAATGTTCCACGACATAGTGAGTGGATTCAGGTGCTTTAAATTTCTCTTTTTCATGAGTTTTATCTTTGGCTTCATTTATTTCCTACTCAATTTTGTCTTAAGGCAGCTTACATATGAACACATTATGTCCATCTCTATTGCAATGTGTGCAATTCAGATTAGAATTTTCTCCTTGAAATTGTATGCCCCCTTGCCTCTGAAATTTCTTCTTCCTCTTCCTCTTCGGCCACCTCTTTATCTAGAAGAATATTTAGAATGATTATTCTCTCAATATGAAAGACACACAACTTCTTCATAAGACTGAGGAGTTTTCTTCTTCCCAAAATATTTTTCTCTCTCAGAAAAATTATTCTCAAGGGAGTCAAAGGTAATATCCTTGAGATTTCCACTTGCGTGCGATGACTCAAGATAATGTGACTAAGTGGGATATAATTCCTTGACATAATCTATGAGAGGTATGTCTATTTCAACACCAATATTTTTAATATCATGAATGATAGATATTACTTATGATGCTAAAGCAAGAGATTCATCATTTTTCAATTCAAGACTGATCAATTTAATCATCAATTGGACAACTTCAAGTTCAGAGTGTGAGTAATACAATTCTTTCAACTTCTTTGAGGAATCATAAGAATTTGAGAATAGTGAAATATGGCGACTCACCTCTTCATTTTCGGATGCTGCAACCAAGGCATAGGCCTTTTTGTTCTTGTTTTACCAAATGACAATCTCCTTGTCTGAGGAAGGATTTGCAAGTGCATTGTCTCCTTCTCCTTCAAAAATTCCTCTCCACAACTCATTAAAGATGAGAGTGTGTTTAATCTTCCTTTACCATTCAGGATAGTTCTCTTTTCTTGATAGAATTACTCCAACAATAGATATCAATGAATGAATTTTAAATGTGTACTCTCTGTAAAATAAAATAAAATATTATGATGACAATGTATTGTAGGAAATTGCAATTTTGGTGGTAGTATGTAAAAAAATTCAAATATTTTATATAATAGAGGTATATTTGGGGAAGGAAATATATGGGGAAGGGAACATGAGGGGAGATATTAATATATGAAAATGTATTAAATAGGACAACCTATTTAATATATAACAACATATTTTATATATGGAAGAGGTGGCTATAGGATTGGGAGGGTGTAGCTGTCATTATGGGACAACATAATATGACTGTGTCGTGAGAATACAGTGCAGTGGGAGAAGCACACAGAGAGGAATATTCACAGTGGCAGATGAGCGCAAGTGGGAGTATCACGCAGTGGGAAGAGGAGCACAAAACAACAATGACAGGGAGAGTATTTAGAATGTGAGCGAATCGAGGAGGGTCTTCACTGCAGTATTGGTATTTGTGCGATCAGGTTGTGTAGAGGGAGAGGATGAGGGGCACACACCAGAGCATGGTCGAGGGATTCCTATGTCCGACCCTTTAAAATATTAACAATATTGTTCAATAACACAACACACAAAAAAGTGTCTATTCAATGCATTTATGTGTATCTCTTTTCAAATTTCAACACAACATACCATACAGATCAACAAAAATTTTGACCAGTGTTCAGGAGTTTTGACCAGCTTCCAACTTTGGAGTTTCGACAACCTCAATGTAGAAAAAAATTAATGCATACAGAAGAAGTGACCATCACATATGGGTTGAGGCCTGGTGGTAAGGATTCGAGGGGTCCGATGGGAGCGTTAAGATGTATGGTGTGTTGTGATGTATGGAAGGAGCAAATGAGCGATAAACTATGGAAAGAATGCCAAGAATGTTGAGTGAAGACTAGGGGTTGAGAAAATAATATGCAGAATCCATAGTCACAGTAAGTAATCCAACCTAAAAGCATAAAATAGGTAATTTCATAGGCGTCAGTTCAACAAAATAGGCAGAAATAGATTGGAGGGAGTTACAAGGGTAGAGAGGGAAGCCAAAAATGGAGCTGGCTATGATACCATGTCAGGCCAGGAGGTAACTCCAAAAGATGAATTGTGATTTTTCATTAAAGGGTGATAATAAATATATAGATGGAGGGAAAGACTCTTAGGATTCATTTCCTCAATGTCTCTTCATATTCCATCTCTCCTTATTTTCTATTTACATTATTTTACATATTCACCCAATCCCAAGGATTAGGTGTCAATAGTTTTGCATAATAAATGGAAATATTTTGCTTTGCAATTTTTTTGAAAAGTCACAAGAGTGTAGGTGTCAAGATCTTGCTAATATCCCTTTAAAATAAGGTAAAATCCTCTGCATACCAATACATTGGTTAGACTCAAAAGCCACAAATAGAGATCTGGTTGTGCAAACCCAAATGGGATTGATACCATGCCTGTCTCACTAGATTAGGCCCTTCAAAAATTTTGCATAGATTGTTTTTATATGGGATGTAGATCTCTATAGCCCTACAATGGTGATGCTTGTGGTGTCTCTGAGGTCACATAGTAACACATATACATCATATAAATAAACTAAAATAATGTATATGTTAGCTTGAAATTTCAACATGAAAATCGAATCATAATAGGGTTTCCTCGTGATTTGAATGCATCAACAAAAACATTGAATTAAAGATCCACAAATACATAAATTGGAGACAAACCTAACTAGATTGAGACTATTTACCAAGGGAATTATTAATACAAGTTGCATTCGTCCAAAAATTTTCTCCCCTTCAATTCTCCTTTAGAAAATTTCACCTTCTAAATAATCCAACTTCCAAATACACTATATGAATTATAATTACAGTGAAAGAGACATGTAATTCACTCCGCACTTCCCTTGATTTTCCATTCCCTCTTTCTAATTTACCACTTTCAATTAAGAAATCTCTCTTATATATTATCAATTAATAACAATGATAAAAAAATTATTGATCATATCGAAAAGGATTAGTAAAGTAGAGGAGAAAATACAAGAATCCTATTGACATTCAAAACAAGACATATTATAAAAATGCTTTTGTGATAGGACCTACATAAATCAAATATTTATATTTATAATGGAGCAAGCAATACAAGGAAATGCTTTGGGCGTGGAGTATGGCATAAAAATTATTTTTCTTGGATAAAGGGTTTTCTTCCTCGGACATAAGGAAACAGGTTAATGACCCAAGACCCAAAAGCATCTAGTAGGATTGAAATACCCCCTTACAAACTACTAGTGGGTCACTCCAAGTGGTGCATTTTTCCTTGAACAATGATGATGAGTCAGTTTTCATTCACAGATAGCAACCAGATATGGTTTTCCTCACTGCTAGTTTGGAAACTGATTTATGATAGGTTTTCCCACTATTGAAAAAAAAAAGAGACAAGGAAATGGTTATGGACCTACCCACTATGCAAGCAAGATGAGTCAAAATATGAAAAATTCCTTGTGACTATGCTTGATTAGATTTGTGGAGGATCATATCATTGCAAACATTGTAATTGGGAATTGGTGGAAAAATAAAATTTTCACTGAATTATGGAGATCAACCTTTGATCTACTTTAAGAACATTGATTAAAAACAATAATTGTACCAATAGATTATGCTCGAGTGCTTTGTTTGTTGTAGATTCTACCATCATCAATATTTTATTGTTGTAGCTCGATGGATTCTCTTTATCTCATACCTTTATTTTGATAGTATACTTAAATAAATATCTGGCCACGCAGTCTGATCGCTCATTCCAAAACCCTAATATTTTAGTAACAATGATAGCCTCTATAAAAATTTGTAACTCTTCTTCAATACATGCTTGGATTTTTCACAAAGTGGTGTCCTTATGTGTATCTTGGCATCATCACTTCATTACTCAATCTTCAATAACCTCCCATAAAACACTATTACACTACCATGGAGTTGGTAAGCCCCTTAAGACTCAATATGGATCTAGTACTATGTTAATAAGTAAGAACAAGAAAAACACAACAAGAAAGTGGTGGAAAAGGCTTTCAGCCATATTCAACTAATTTTATTGATCTCGGGATCTAAATTTATAGTACATATATTGAACCATTTTAGATCTACATCTCAGTAAAAACTCATCATTGGATCATGAAAACATTCACTAAAAATAAGGTTTATAACTCATATATATGTGGTCTCAGAGTTTGTGATTTTATAGGAACTCATAGTCTAATAATCACAATGATCCATATATACTATATTCACTTGACTGCTCCACCATAGTTTGATTATTTCTTGATGTTATACCTCATATGTCCCCTAAGCCTATGTCTTTTGGTTCTTGTAACCATTGGATGATAACATAGGGCTTATTCCTTGTGTAAACCATTTACTACAATGCTATTAACTAATTGATTAATTACTACCTATAGGGGTTAGATACATCTGTAATGTTCCTTATGATCTATTTACTCAATGACCAACAAGTGTATGGTTTACCGAAAAAAACATATACTTTATTCAAACATCATACATCCACTCTTTAAGCCCATGTGTATCAGGTGTTCATGTATAACCCACCACAAATCAACATAAAATCATATTATAAGATTTTAAGTGGCCTTGGTTGTGTTGATGAGAAATGATAGGCCTAGGTGGCTAGTTTGGGTGTTATGTGTGCACATTTATATTGAAAAGTGCATTCTATATTTAGCATAATAGAAATGAAAGCTATGGTTGAACTTTGAAATTTCAAAGTGTGTTCTTCAATGACTTTATATTGGCATCTCAAAGTTGAGGAAAGACAATTATAGGGACATAATCACTAGAAACTAAAATATAATGCACTTGTATCCTTGGTGGAAAATTGGCCTTGGTACGTCAAGTAAAAAAAGAACCATTGAGACCAAATCTAAACCAATATCCAGAAGCTTTAACTTATCTTGACAATGAGTTGTATAGACATTGCACTTTACTTCTGCATTCATTATTCCTGTTGCTAAGATGAATGACCATAGGTCTATTGTTTATGAATTGATTTTATTGCATGCTTCAGCTTAAGAAGTAAAGTTTTTAATCATGAATTATTTAAAATAAATATCATCCCACAATTGATTTTAATAATCATCATCCCAATAAATAAAATTATGTTAAACTTTGAGAGCCCGAAGAAATCGAAGAGTCTAAGGTAACCAAAGAGTTGGATAAGGGCAAGGTCCATGAATTTTCTTATAAATAGTAACCATTGCATTCAAGCAAATGACTCTCTTCATGGGACTGTAAGCTATATTTGTATGTTAATAAGATACTACTCTTAGATCTTGTGTGAATACTCTTGCAAATGTGACTGGTTAAAGAATGCTTTCAATTCCTAGTTTTATTGGTGCTTGTAGGCTTATAAATTTCAAGTTATACATTATTATCATACAATGATTTCACATGGTAATCAATATTTAAAAATATGTAGTGAAATCCAAAACGAGTTCCCTTAGTCATCATCCAATGAGCACAATTTTGAATATTGGGATAGTTTTATTTGTAACATTGGACTAGTTACAATTATATGAAATTAATCCACACTTCTCACCATAGATGAAAATAGTTGATCTTATAGTGGATTGTGATTTAATTTTTCAAAGACAAACTGATCCATCACCTTCAAAAATCATGGTTCTTCAATGGTGAACAACACAAAAATGTTATTTTGGCAACACATGACCTCAAGTCCACAAGCCACTTTGGCATTCACAAAACTATCATTGTCATATTATATCTGTGTTCAAGTAGCTTGTGCAATATCCAAATCCACAAGCCACATTTATGGATTATACACCCCTTTTCCAAGTCCACAAACATGGGAGTTTAAGGGACCTTCTCATGCACCTATTTACCAATAATTGAAATTTTTATATTGTTTTGGTTATGGTGGAAATGTTCTTGAAGATGACAATACTTTTGCCTTATATTATAGCTTAGTGACAAGGGTCCAAATTAGATAAAAATTAAGGCCCATCTAACCTTTATTAGGCACATAAAGGCTATATTAAATCTATCCTTCTACACTTAATGTTTTTTTTAATCTTTAATATGCTCTTAGGAAGGTTTAGAGATAATTGCATATTATGTGCCTAATATTATTTATTTTTATAGAATATTGTGAGAATATTGAGAAAATTATGAAGATTTGGAAGATGAGATAATCTAGGGACTTGCTCCCTGCTACAGGATGGACCAAAATTCATTAACAAATGAACAAGATGTTATGAAATTATTGAAAAGATTCTAGTGATCCAGTTATTGAGAAAATCTAGGAATGTGCTCTTTGTCATTTAATGAAGATTCCTATTGTTGGGAACCAAATCCACTTTTTGAGGTATTTTGGAAGGGAAATTTGTATCCTTTCAAGGAGGATGCTCCTCCTTCAATTTTCATAAGTACCAATTCGAATTTTCCTCTAGGGGCATGTATTTCTTAGTCTTGTTGTGAAGAAAAATTGTTATTTAGTAGCTCTACTTTCATTTCTAGTAGGGATGTACTTTGATTGACACTAATAATGAAGTTCAGTACCATTTTTAACTTCTAAAGCTTGGTTTTATTCATAGGTCTCTGATTATCCTTAGGCTCGTCCATCCCAAGAGCCTCAGAGCCCTGCTGCACAATTTCTTTATCTCCTTTGCACTTATTCACTTGCATCTATTATTCTTGCTTTTCCTATTTTTGCATTTAGTATTCGTGCTTCATTTGATGTAGGTTAGATTGGTTAAATGATTGAAGTTGTTTTTCAGGTCATTTATACAGGTACAAGCATGATGCATCGTTAGAACAATGTTTAAAATTCATATTCATCATTGAACTACTTGGATTGGTTTACTAGTTCACAATTTTGGAATTTCTGGAAGTATCTTATAGCAAAATAGAAAAAAAAAATTGTTGAATTTTAGCACGTGTTAATGAGATTATTTTTGTTTTATTCATATTTTATTGAAGCCCTAAAACATCCAAATTAATAAAAAAATTACCCCATAGAATTTGGTAGGTTAACTAGTTCACCGATTCTTGAATTTCTGGATTTTTTATTAGTAATTTTCTGCTATTTTTTAGCACATGTTAACAAGGGTATTTTTGATTGATTCCAATTGTATTGGAGTCTTAGGAAATCACACTTAATAACTAAATTCACCCCATCTCATTTTAAATTTATTTTTTTGGTCATTAGATGAGATAACTCAAAGGAAAGATTAGGTGGAAAACTAGTTATTTTAGACTTTTCAAGTATAAAATCCTAATATTTCTTGTGTGCATGTGAGAATATGGTTTTGAAGGGCTAACCATTTTCATTTTCATTGTTTATCCTATCATAATCACCTTCCCTCCTTTATCAAAAACCTCTTCAAGTAAAATATCTACATAGAGCTCTTTTCATATTTGTTAGAGGTCACCGTTTGCATATTACTTTGTGCAATATGAGATCCTAAGGAGAACTAGGCTTTGAAAGGGCTTCATACACCCTTCTCCTCCATTATTACATCTTTCCTCACCTTCATATCACCTTCTAAGCTCACATGGTTCTTTTAGACTTGATCCTGTAGCAAAATAAAACAATCATGTAGCACTGTGTCTCGATCCTATAACATTGCCCAACGACTCTCCAAACTCGACCAAAATTTCCCTTTGAGTTTTATTTTTTTAATATTGACCTTATAAAATTACCATTAGGCTTTGAACCAAGTTTTACGAAGACTAGATACCTCTTAGGAATTATCTTTTCATCATTTTAATATGTCTCTAAAATTAGGGTTAGTAAACAAATTCATGAATTGAATGGCACAGGGATGGTTTACATTATTAATTTTTGAAATGATTGATGATTTTTTTTACTAGCATATTGTCTCCTTGAATGTAGTGATGTATATTTGGTTCATGCTATTTACTTTATGAAATTAGAATAGGTTTGTTTTCCTTGTCATTTGCTTTCTGCAATAGGTTAAGGTTTCCATTTCAAGCATCTCTATTTTGCATTTAGTTTAGGTATGATTTCATGATATTCACTTCATTACATCAGATCAATGAAATAAGGACACATTCCATATTTCACATATAGTTCCAACACCTCTTAAGTTTGTGAGAACCCTAGGTTGATATTAAATTTTCTAGCCTTGGGAGTGGCAACATTCTTGTTGCAATACCATGGCTTATCACTTTTTTGTGTCGTTGTCAGGGAAGGTATCAAAGAAAGAACTCTCTTGCTCTTGGAATGAGTCCCTCTTTATTTTTTGCATTCGTATTTTCTGCAAAAACAAAAAAAACTCATTAGGTATATTTCATTGCATTGCATTATCATATATATATATAAACATAAAAAATGTATTTATTCAATACCACAACCCTCCACTTGATCACGTGTTGTAGTAAGAACGACATCACCATCCACTTTTTCAGTTAGAAGAAGAAAAGGTGGCAAGGAAGGTAGAATAAATGGATGGATATAATGACAACGAGGAATATATTGTTGGATTTCCCATTCAAGATACTGATATTAGTGTCTATATGAAGAAAATACCTCCATATTTCCTTCCCAACTTCCATTCTATGAGGTTAAATAATCTGGAAACCTTTCTCTTTGAATTTGAAATACTTTTCAGATCTTACAGTTACTTATTAAACACTCAAAAATTGAGATTGTTTCCAGAAATAGAGCTCTTAAATGGTTCATGAGTTTAGGGACTAATTTGATAAGATCATGGAATGATATGCAAAGGACATTTGTAGAAAAATATCAAGATCATGATCTTAAAGAGGAAATATTTAGAATGACACAAAAAGAATATGAGATCCTTGAGGACCTAATAGAGAGATTCATGTATAATGTTAAGAAGGAAAAATCACATCATCTAGGATTTGACACACTAAAAACCCTCTTTCTTAGAAAAATTAGATATAAGTGGATTGATCTCCTTGATCTAATGAGTAGATGTGATGTTATCACAACTTGAGATTCGGTATTAAATCTTCATGAACTCGAAATAGTTGTTTAAATTTTTTCTTTAAAAACATTTGTAAGTGCTGAAAATTACTTTTTCAATGCTAGTTTGAAAAAAAAAATATAGGGAATCACTGACAAATGAAATGACAATGATATTGTCCATATGATAAAATGAAGGCACTACCAAATTAATGATTAGCGCAACCAAATATCCAGCGACAGTTGGAATTGACAAATCAAACGTCAGCAACATGATTCGGTGAATGGTGTGGGGTACTGAGATGGTAGTTGATATGGACTTCTCCTAAACTACAACATCTATTCATCATGAATCCATTAAAAGTGAGTGAAAGATGTGATGATTATGGAATAAGGCAGATATTTCATTATCATCTCAACCAAACATCTAACAAATTGGGTTCTTCACAACAAAAAAGGTTCATGCTCTTCAATTTCTTTCCAAATATCAACGCCACCACTTTAGCATTATCCACAAATTTTGTGGCCTTTTGTTATCAATCATGGGGAAAGGCAGTATTTTTCACAGAGGAGAGTCAGGAGCCCCCGAAATCTTTGAAGCCATCCTTCTCTAGGAAAAATTTCGAACAGCTGGTTGGGAAGAGTTTTGTTTCAGATGTGATGGTTATCATTATGGAGTGGATCAAGATTTTGCAAAGGGGTTTGATAGACAATATTTTAGAATCATTAAAATCTTCTTCTTGATCACATAAGACACAATTTCAGAGGCTATAAGCCTCCCGGTCTATAGAGACTAATGTTTTAAGAACCAAACCCTAACAGGCATCGAAATTCCATTTTTTATCAAAGATGAGCACAGAGATAAACCCTCGCGGTTAGGTGTGCAAAGGTCATAGCTTAAAAATGCAGGCACAAGATCTTGAATGCTATTCATATATATTTCACTTGCAAAAGGTGCTACCAAATAATGGGTGTGTACCATTTTAAGTTTCTCGCACACATTTATGGGCAACAGTGTATTATGAATATGCCATATTTTTTGTTAATGAGTTTAATAAATATGTCTGCTAAGGTTCGATCTAGGAAAAAGTCACCTTCCTACTTTGTTTTTCATAAAACCCTGATCAAAATGTTGGTTGTTGATCATCTGAAAAAGATAAATAGACATGGGAAATTGTTTTATTCTCGGGAGGTTTCATTGAGACAGTAAGCCCTAAGCTTGAAACCATAAAATGTGGGAAACATAAGGGTTTTTCTAAGACTATTAAAGCCTCAAGGGGATACTCTTCCATTCAAACTAGAAATAAGAGGAAGTTTTTACAACCTGAAACCCCTAATCCAATACCTACATTGAAAATGGTTTATACTAAGAAGGCTAAAAGGGCCATGAGAGAGAGAACATTGTATCCTCCCTAGGAACTAGAGAATGTCGAGGTGGCAGACCCTAGAGAAAGTCGAGGTGGCAGACCCTCCAGAACAAATTCCTACAGATGAACTAGTTGAGGTTGCAGAAGACAAACCTAGTGAAACAAAGGAGGGTAAATTTGACACGATGCACAGGAAAAGATAAAAGGAACCTACCCTGGCTGAAATTTATGGGATTCAAAAGCCTCATACTAGACCTATAAATAAACTCATGATCAAGTTTAAATTGAAGAAAAACCATGCCCTAGTAAATCAAGTTATTGTGTAATACAATTCACCATTAAAAGATATGGTGATAAACAATGACAAGCTTATAGTTCCAAGAAGCAAAAGCAACAGAAAAAAGGAGAAAAGTAGGACCCCTAGGCCAGAAAGAATAAAAGGGTGAAAACAAATCAAATTGATGAGGTAAAACTTTTACTAAGGGAAGCAGAGCAACTCAAGTGATACTTTTTTAACCATGCTACCAATTAATTTTATAGCATTCATTTTGATAGTTTTACACAGAGTGCTGACAATTATTTTGTTAGCACTAGTTTGTTATTTTTTGCACTGACAATTATTTTTTCAGCACCAACACATTGAAATATTTCCTCCCAATATATATTTCTATTTATTTTATCAGTGTCGAGACATTTTTCATGATTTTGACAACGATGAAATGATCGGTTTTGTTAAATTTATCTGGAGGATATTTTACACAATTGATATCATTCTTGAGGATTATATCATAGGTCTAAGAAGATGGGATATTCCGATTATAGTAATGAATATTTGAGCAATATTCTTAGGCACAAAATAGGGGATTACCATATTTTATGGAAAAATATCAGTTACCTGTTTTCGTTCCTTTTATATTCAACAATTTTACTGGCTATAACTCCACTTTTTATTACAAGCAGTTTATCATGTACCGTGAAGTCAAGAGACAACACATTAAATATTTCTCTTTGTAAATGCATATTATATTTAGCATAAGAGATAGGACATATTTCCTAAGAGATATCTTCTAATTAAATTTTCGTAGAATCATGGTTTCAGTTTTTAAAAAGTTCTCTATAAATTTATTCCAAAAGATAGAACAGGGGTTCGGAATTTTTTGAAAAATACAAACCTTTTGTATACCTTTTTGAGATAAATGTATTTACTACAAGCAGTGTTACATGTGAAAATTTACAGAGATTCATGTGTGAATGGTTTCCTATCCCTTTTTCTACTGTGCTTATTTTATCCTTAGTCAAGACTTTGATCATTAAATCTTCGATATTTGAATATATATATATATATATATATATATATATATATATATATATATGAATTGGAATTATTTTTGAATTCTCAAGTTCATGTGTTTTAAAATAATTATGTGTTTTTCAGCTTAGATATCACTTGCAGAAATCATATTTCTCTATTTTTGGAATTTATTTTCTAGATTCTTCTACCATACCTTGATGATGATGTGCCTAAGAATCCGTAATATATCTTTCCTTTCCTAGAGATGTTGATATAACCCGTGGCTATTATCTTTTTTTTATCAAAGACTCCATGCCCAATGGTCCATTTTCTTTCCTTTCCAAACCAAAATCATTTGACACAAACTAAAATCTGGCTAATGATCATATTAGTAACCTACTGCTAAAATGACCTTGAGTGGTAGAGTTAAGGAGAAATACCCCTCCAAATTGAAGGGCCAACTTTCAATCCCAAGGCAGTTTGAAGGTTTCCTCAGGGAGTTTGCTTCAACAACCAAGGAAAACTTCTGAGCGATAACTGGTTATGTATACCAATTATCATTTGAATAAATTTGTGAAATATGAAAGTGCGTATCAAGAGGAACAACAAGATTAAGTAAATCGGTATTGAGATTGGCAAGTCAAGTTGAACTTGGTAATTTGCTAGATAACTTTAAAACCAAAAATTTTAGCAATCCAAGTGAACAAGTGGATATGTTAAGAATGAAAAATTAAAAAGATGAGGATATTTAAATTTGTGTTATCTATGTAGAATCACATGTTACTAAAGATTTTCTATCATTACCAGTGTTGAAGGAATTTTACCAAGAGGATAGTGGAGCAAATCATACACCATGTAGCTCCAAGAAGACCATGGAAACCTAGTCAACCTAGTATGATGCAAGATCCTCATTCACAATTTCAAGGTTATGCACAACGATATCAAAGTAATTGGAAGACACCCTTCCCTTCACAACCTTGGCCATCTTAAACCAAAAATCAATCTTGCCAACAAGGTTGGAAAATTCCTTATGGAATAAGTCCACAATATCCTTAATATTTTCCTCAATATTCTCCACACTCAATTCAATGTTATGCATACCATCCACCTTTACTACAACTACAACATCAACCACATCCATCTCAAAGAACCACTCTCACTCAACCTCCTGCATAACCATTTCCGGACCCAAACAATAAATTATGTCAACCCACTTACAATGTTGAGGTACAACACTTTCAAACTATTCCTCTTGATCTAAATGGTATTCATCTTAGATTAGAAAGACTATTGTAAAAAATATATTCTCTTGATGTCAATGAATAAAAACATCAAGAAGAAGAATATATAGAGGATACTAAGGAATCATGTCCCACATTTGATGGAGAGAAACCATTGGAGCTTGATATTGACGAATTTATACTATTCTTATCATCATATTATATATGTGTTCATGAGACTAATCGACAAATAGTAGAATATTTGAATGGCATGGAATAGGATACATATAGAATGATCCATGTGATCAAATGAACCAAGGTCATCACAATTATATTTAACTTTTGTTCCTGACAATCACTAAGCAGGAGCACCACTCTCTTCAACATTGTTTGGCATCATCATCGAAGTAGCTAGTCTCTCATATTCGGGTACATGTCAAAGAATATATTTAGATCCTACACATGAGTTTATCTATCATCTTGTTATGCACATGGCTCCATTGGAAGTATTCATATAATTGAAATATGTTTTTCTTTTTTTCAAGTAGGGTAGGATAAGAAAAAAAAATTTAAAAAAAATAATAATAAAATAAGAGAAAAAAATAAAATTCTCAGGTGAAAGCCTCCTTTGAGGCACTTGATATTGGCCCATTGATTGAAAACCTCCATGAGGTAGTAAGTGGATTAGAAATAAGAGAAAAAATAGGGAAAAAAAAGAAAAAGGAAATAACATTCTAGGTGAAAACCTCCTCTGAGGCACCTAGGCATACCTGATGGTTGAATGCAATATTCCAAATAGGAAAAGAAAGTAATAAAAAACACAATAAAATGGAAACTACAAAAATATGGAAATAAAATGAAAAAACCATAAAAATAGACAGATCAATTGAGACATTTTATTAATATGGAGGTGAAAACAATACAACAGTGCTTCAAAATAGATAGCACTCAAGCCAAAAAAAGCAGGCTGGAATGGCCTCAAGCTCTCCCACTGAAAATACTGCTCTCTGCAATGCTACTAGAGCTCTCCCTCTACGTTGCCCTATTGGAAATTTTGTTTTTGGGTGAATAGGACTACATATATGAGGATGCTCTGATGCTTAGAAAAATCTAGGATTTAGAATCCAGACTCTATGGCAAAAAATCAGAATAACCCAGAAAATGATTTCCAGATTGGATGACCTTGGAAAATCACCCTCCTAGGGTTTACAATGAATAACTGTTGGGTATGCAGAACTATGAGCTGAAATGAAAGATAGAATAGATGAAAGTAATCCCAAGGACAACTATTGAAGGGCTGGTCCCTTCAATGGATTCCAAGCGGAAATGCTATGGAATTTCCCCCTCTTCTGATGAACTTTTCTACTGGACTACGTAAGTCACTGAGTGACTGTGCAACACTAGAGGGTCTGCAAGCGACCTGAATTCTGGATGATGAGATAATCTCACATGGACAACAAGAATCCTCTACTGAGTAAGCATTCAAAGTCCCCCAAGGATGAGGTTGGGATCTCCGCTCAAAGACACCCTTGTGCTAAACAACATTGCAGACTCGGCTAAAAAGCTCAAGCATGCTCAAGTCGTGAACGAAAAGAAAATAATAATAATCCAGAATGATCTCTATGGCTTCCATGCCCTTCCTTATATGCTTGTGAGCTCTCACCCTCTTGGCCCCACACAATAATGATTCTACACACATGGCCACTAACCTCCATCATGATTGTGCTATCCTTTATTGTCTCCACTACCTCCATGCATTAGGGGAATTTTGAGGTCTAAAATGGGCCTCCTAAGAAAAATGTACAACAAAAATAAACTTTATAACAACCAATAGGATTCAAGATGATGATGTCAACCATGGGGGATGATTTACCATTTTTTAAATAAAAGGGCAAAAATATTAAAAAATAATAAAATAATAAAACTACTTTTTCAACTCATATTTTCAACTTATCTCCCAAAATTTTTACTCAAATTTCAAGTGGGAGTACTCGTTGGATGAAAATTTTAATTCCTCATCCAAGGAGTACCCATGTTGCATACTTTCGATGAACTCTACTATATGGAAAATGAGAAATACATAAAAAATGTGATTGTAATCATGTTTTTTTTTATGTATTTCTCATTTTTCGTGTAGTGGGACCCATCGAAAGTATGCAACATGGGTACTCCTTGGATGGGGAATTAAATTTCGCATCCAATGAGTACTCCTGCTCGAAATTTGAGTAAACAATTTGGGAGATAAGTTGAAAATATGAGTTGAAAAAGTAGTTTTTTCATTTTTCCCTCTAAAATTTGATGATGTCATCAAATCTTATTTGATTTTTTCCACTATTATTTTATAATTTCCTTAGGAGGCCCATTTTAGACCTAAAAATTCTCCTAATGACTGCACTGTTGATTTGGTCAAATTGACCCCATCCACATGCATTGACCCACATTCACACCAAGAAGTGGTTTATTTATCTTGACCCCATCTAGATGCATTGATCCACATTCACATTAAGAAGTGGTTTTATTCCTATGAAAGGGATTTATGTGTCCCTCTACCCTCTTATTCATATATTAATTAAGGAAGACAAAATTTAATACTATAATTATCTAAAAGCAAAATTAGGGATATTACAATCCTTCCTCCCCCAAACGTTGCTTGTCCTAAAGCAACTACAAATATGTGGGCCACCCTGTTGACCTGATGCAACTGATACCAATGCTCAGATCCCATACAAAGCCCTCAGTGTGGCTATGCCCCTGTTTTAGGCTACCTGGAACAGACCCCTCAATGCCAGGATCCCAAATGGATCTCTCACCATACCTATCATCAATCAATCCTCCTGGATCCCAACGCCGCCATTGCCAATCATCATCCAAGTCCCCTAGCTCAGACTGCACACTGCATCTGGCTATAGCTACTACCTCATGAGGTGAAGACTGCCAACATGCATCAATGCTCCATCACCCCTGTTGTGCCGTAGATCTGACTGTATAAGTTGCCCCACCAACTACATAACAACTCATCACCTCTCTCCCCTGGCTCAATCCAATGTTGATCCTGCTCTCCCGAAGTCGAGATGTAATTCTAAAGAGTTTTTGACATGTACCCCACTGCCAACTGTAAATTGTAGTACCTGTCATGTCTATGGGTCCCTGCTATGCTATGCATCTAACTAAGAAGATCGTACCATCAATAGGATAACAACTCATGATCTCCCGCCAGTCTATCCCGGTCGAAGAATCCAATGTGGTGATATTTGCATATGGAACATGTCTGGAGTGTGGTCACCAACTCACACTTATCTTGTGATGCTTTGTCCTGCCTGTCAACGAGAAATGCCTCAAAGGGAAGGCCCCTCTCTCTATAATAGGCTCAAGTGGGAAAGGAGTACTGCAAGCCCCATTGATGTACTCCTGGAGAGTGCTGACTGTAGTCATTCTAACTATATATGCATCTACCAACACCTCATCAATGGGTCAGCCCAAAGATGGATGCACCACCATCTCCAAGATCTCCTGCTCCATGACTAACCCCAAGGTTAGTCACATATCTAGCTTTGGCTCACTGTGAGCCTCCATCTGGCTCTCTCCCAAAGGGCTATCATTCATGATGTGCATAACCTCCCTCTCAGCTACCCCATGCTCCACCATATGTTTCTTAGGCTGAATCATCACAAGTGACTCATCATCATGAATATCTCTCATCGAGTCCTCTGACTGCTCACCTTGCATGCTAGAAGATAATTCCTGCCTTCTATCATCAACTCCACATGACATATCATTGATCCCGATTTATGAGGGAACACAATAGAATACACATATAACCATAAATATAAAATTTCAGTGGAAATAACACTTCATTTCATTAATATCAAAGAACTAAAATTTGTTTACAGGCATAATGGAAATAAACTAGCCAGGGCGTTGGTAGCTTATCTTTGAGAAGAGATGTGGTGGATACAGGCCTCTGAAATCTGTGTTACAATGAGGCTTGAAGGCCTATATATTATTGAGAAAAAATGGAAAACCATAAACATCCAAAAGCCTAAACCTAGGAGATGAGACGCCAGAATATGGGCCCCATCGGGGTAAATTGGTACATCAATTTCCTGGGGTTGTAACTTTGGCATACTATCTCCATTTGACACACATGATACATCATTAGAAATATCTATCTGAGGACAACAACTACTGATTGAAAATGTAGAGTCTAGAATAGACTAATATGATCCAAATATTTGATGCTCAAAAAACATCGTTTAAGGCCTCAAAACGACTCCGGAAGTTCAGGACCCGAAAAACTGCTAAAAATAGTAAACTATGATATAATTAAGAAACTGAAAAACTGAAAGAAAAAATGGTGGGGCCCAAAGTGGAATAGGCATATGGCCACCAATATCCACTTGGATCATTCCTACCCCCTTAGGAATAAATGGTACCCATTGCATTGAGTTCCTCCATGAGACGAGGAAACTTCTGTTGAACTTGGTCCCTGTTGAACCACTTTCCTTGGTGCAGGAGTTGGCCAGCTTTGACAACCCGATACAATTTGATCTTCTGCTGGTGATTGTTCCTGTTTTGCATGTCCATGATACAATTTGTGGTGGCTTGTTCCATGCAGTCTGGGTTTAACTTTGTTGGTGTGAGTTGTTCTGCAATGTCATAAGTGTCCAGTAGAGGTGGGAAATAGGGCTGAAGGCGGTCCACATTGAATACTGGGTGCATACCAAGGAATGATGGAATACTAAGCTCAAAGGAATTGTTCCCTAAAACCTTGGTGATGGTGTACGACCCATATTGGAGTAGGAAAAGCTTGCGGTGGGGTCCAGTGAGGCGCTCCTTTTGCAAATGTAGCCACACTTTGTCACCCACCTAGAAGTGGTGTGGCACTTGATGTTGATCATGTCTTTGCTTGTAATTAGCATTGGATTTGTCCAATATGTCATGAACCTACTGGTGGATGTGCTAAATGTGCTCAGTGAAGTTGTTAGCTTTGTCAGCTTCAGACTGTACATGAGCTGAATTCGCCTAAGTAGCCACAAATGGCATGGCTACGTCAATGGGACATAGTGGTTGGAAACCCATGCCCACCTAAAAGGGGTTGTGTTCGTTTGAGCTATGGAGAGCCTGGTTATAGCTCTGTTTTACATAGGGAAGGCTCTCATCCCATGTGAGTGGATGCTTTGAATTATACATGCGCAGAATGTGTACAATCATCTTGTTGACGACCTCTATCTGGCCATTAGTTTGGGGATGGAAAGTTGTGGAATTGGTGAGCTTCTTGTCCAGCATTGAACAGAGGCTGGACCAAAATGTGTTGAGGAACCTGTTGTCTTGATCTGAGATGATAGACCATGGGATCCCAAAGTGCACCCACACTCGTTCAAAGAAGAGTTTAGCGGTGGCTTTTGCTGTGATATTCTTCTTGCAGGCCGATATAATAGCCGTCTTCAAGAATATGTTGACGATCATAAAAAAACAGTCATTTCCATGCTTAGTATAAGGAAGGCCCGATATGTAATCCATGGAGATAGATTCCCTAGGTCGACTAGGGGTAAGTAGCGGAGTATAGAGGCCTTGCTTCTTGATGGTCGGTTTGGAAATAGAGCAAGCAGTGCAGGATCTGATGTACTTCCCAACATCCTATCGAAGGTTTTACCAATAGAAATGCTTATGCAGTACTGCCACTATTTTCTCGACCCCGAAATGCCCAAAGACTCGACTGTAGTGTGATTCCCAAATCATCTTGGCATGCTCGCTTGAAGGAACACAAAGGTGTCCCAAGTTACATAACAGTGCATCTTGGAGGTGAAAATTTGGAACTTGTGTACCCTCCAAGAGTTTCTTTTATGTGTGACCGAATTCCAAATCGCTCTTGCAGAGAAGCGGCCAATCAAAAGTCTCATGCCCATAAGAGTTGAGAATGGTGGTTAGCACCACGATTGGTGGTCAGCTGAGGCAGTCTAAAACATTATTTGTGCTACCCTTCTTATACTTGATGTTCAAATGAAATTGTTCTAGCTATGTAGAACACTTCTGATGGCGATCACTCTGCAACTTCTCTTCTGTCTGTATGAATTGCAAGGGTTGATGGTCTGTGTGGATGACTGTTTCCTTCCCCAAAATTTAATGCTTCCATTGGCGGCACGCCTGTACAATGGAATAAATTTATTTGTCATAAATGGGATACTTGCGAACTGTGTCGGACAGTGTCTCACTGTGATATGCAACTAGATGCCCCTGTTGAGTAAGAGTTGCCCCAATAGCATAGTCAGAGGACTCTGTCTCAATCTCAAAATGTTGTTGCAAGTCTGGAAAAGTGAGCACTGGGGAAAAGCAGAGGTGATGTTTCAATTCTATGAACGCCTTCGGTTGAGATTTCGACCAAAATAATTTTTCTTTCGCTCCTCCCTTGGTGAGTTGACTCAAGGGCCAAGTGATATGAGAGAATCCCAACAAGAACCTGCAGTAGAAATTAGCAAGACCCAGAAAGATACGAAGCTCTGTTAGAGTGGTTGGGGCTGGCCAATCCCGAATTACTTAGGTCTTGGTTGGATCCACATGCACCACCTATTCATCAATAATGTATCCTAGATAATGAACTTGGGTCATTCCAAAAGTGCACTTCTCCAAATTGGCACACAACTTGTGTTGCCACAGTGTTTGGAGGACCTGTTGGATGTGGTGGAGGTGCTCTTCCCAAGTCTAGCTGAAGATAAGGATGTCATCCAAGTACACTACTACAAATGAGTTGGTGAATGGCCGCAAGATGTTTTCCATCAGGCTCATGAAGGTTGTGGGAGCATTCGTCAACCCAAAAGGCATGACCAACCATTCGAAAAGGCCCTCCTTGGATTTGAAGGTATTTTTCCACACATCAAAGGGTTTGATTGGTACCTGGTAATAACCAGACTTCAAGTCAATCTTGCTGAAATATTTCACCCCTTTGAGTTGATCTTGAAGGTAATAAATCCACGGGATCGGGTACCTATTCTAGACAGTGATCTTGTTTATTGCTCGATAGTCAATACAGATTCTCCAAGTCCCATCCTTCTTCTGCACCAACATGATCGGGCTCCCACAAGGCAATGAAATCAGACTAATGTGACCTTTCTGCAGCAGCTCCTGAATCTGCTTCTTGATTTCATTGTTCTATAGAACAGAGCATCAATAGATCAGTCCATTGGGCAGTGGCACACCCAGGGTCAGATCGATGGTGTGCTTGACCTGACAGTGCATAGGTACCCCTGTGGGTGAGGTGAATATGTCCCCATGCTCCTCCACGACCTTGTCCATTTGTTTTTGTCGTGCGAAGGATCCCTGTCTAGAGGTCGCGGCCACAGTTTTCTTCTTTCCCTGGGGGAGGATCACCAGGAAAAAAAATTTCCTGGTTTTGGAAATGAGCTTACTGCATTTTTTTGCAATAACCAAAGAGATAGCCGTAGGTAGTGGTACCTCAAGTATCCTATACAAATTATTTCCCAAAGTAACAATAACAACGCGAGGCCGAGACTGATACATAGCATGTTGCTTCCACAAGTATGGTTGGCCTAATAATACATCACAAACATCAAGAGGATCAATGTCGCATAATACCTCATCTATGAAGGGCTTGATGTTATAGGGAAGGCGACATTGTTGGCTGACGCGAAGATCTCATCCTTGGTGAAGCCACCTGATGGTGTACAACTGTGGATGTGTTGTGGTTGGAAAGCCCAAATGATTCACGAACTCTACTGAAATTAGGTTCTTTTGGCTCCCACTATCGACAATGAACTGTAGTGGGGAACCCTTTACCCACATCTAAGAGTGGAAGAGATGCTCCTCCAGATCTCCCAATTCCTCCTTCTGGATCTTTATAGTGGCAATGATGGAATTGGGCTCTGCATCAATAATCTGCTTCCCTTTTCATTCTTATTGTCAGGTTCCGATTCAGAGTCAGAGCATGCATTCGATTCAGAAGCCCTCATCTCGGGAACCAATGACTGCTTGGCCTGACACTCACTTGTGTTATGAGTGGAGCTCTTATGGAACTCACAACACTTTCCCGTGTCCTTATTTATCTTCATGGGTTGTTCTTTGCTTGCAGATTCAGTAGGTTATCTTGGGCCACCATGCCTTGGATTTTTCCTTTGTTCTATGGTTTGGGGGCACCTTTCCCTTTATTTTGATTCACAGATCCAAAGTCTCGCTTCTTTTTTTTGAATTTATGCTCAATCTTGGCAACATACTGGTATGTCGTACCAAGTGAATAGATGTTGAGGAACTCCATTTCCTCCCGAATGCATCTATGAAGACAACTGTGGTAATTCAACACCAAACATTTCTTTGAATCTTTGATACCCCACTTTGTGCACAGGGCATGGAACAAATTTGTCAGCTCATGCACATCTTTATCCCTTTGTTGCCGTAGCAGAGTCCATTATATGTACTTGTCCTCATATCTCCTCATGGGATAATATTGCTCCTTGATGGTGTCTCAGAAAGAATTTCAGGTGGTTACGGTCGAGAAAAAAGAGGGTTCCCCCTCGTCCTTTTTATCACAGTAGGTTTCCCACCAGTCCTTGACATGGGGGGGGTAGCTTTGAGGAGTGAAAAAATAATCTTCTCTCGGTCGGAAAAGTCATGAACTAAGAAATATACTTCTAATATATTCAACCATATATCTACGAATTCTGCATCTATTTGGCCCTCAAATATGGGAATTTAAAATTTTACTTGAACCTTAAAAGGAGTTGCACCTCCAGAGTGGCTCCTGGATACAGATGTGCCGCCAGTGGGCAGTCGTTGAAGGATCTGGGCAAAGTTATCCATCATCGCATTCCTTTGTTTTTCAAGGGCCTCCTCGAGCAATATTTTGATAGTATCTCCTACTCCCTCATCTTTCTTTTCTTCCTGCATGGGCAGCCATCAGGGTTTGTGAGGTTGATCTTGTAAAGGTTCAACTAGATCGAGCCCTAACTCCTTATACCCTGACCTCGTCGGGGACATGCAAAGAAGGATCGAGAAAGAGCAGACTTCTTTGATACCATTGATCCGGATTTATGCAGGAACACAACAGAATACACATATAACCATAAATATAAAATTTCAGCGGAAATAACATTTCATTTCATTAATATCAAAGAACTGAAATTTGTTTATAGACAGAATGGAAATAAACTAGCTAGGGCGCTGGTAGCTTATCTCTAAGAAGAGATGTGGTGGCTACAGGGCTCTGAAATCTGTGTTACATTGATGCTCGAAGACCTATATATTATTAAGAAATAATGGAAAACCATAAACATGCAAAATCCTAACCCTAGGAGATGAAACAGCAAAATATGGGCCCTGTCAGAGTAAATTGGTACATCAATTTCCCGGGGTCGTAACTTTGGCATACTATCTCCGTTTGACACACATGATACATTGTTAGAAAGATCTATCCAAGGACTACAACTACTAACTACAAATTTAGAGTAAAAAATGGACTCATATTTCCAATGGGTTTGATGCCCAAAAAACATCGTTTAGGGCCTCAAAACAGTTATGGAAGTTCAAGACCCGGAAAACTGCTAAAAATAGTAAACTGTGCTATAATTAAGGAAACTAAAAAACTGAAAGAAAAAATGGTGGGGCCCCAAGTGAAATAGGTGAGTGGCCACCAATATCCACTTGGATCACTCATGCTCCCCAAAATCATCCTCATATGACCTCATGAACTCATCTAAAGAAGAGTCCTTGTCTTGGCATACAAAAGGAATGTCCTCCTGATCTACCTCTGCCACATCATCGACATCACTCAAGCATGTGTGATCAGGCCTCCCTTTGCCTCAGATCTGCCGATAACACACTCGTAGCCTTATCTCTGCTAAATGTGGTGTCTCCAGATTCTCAACAATATCCTCATCAATCCTAGGTGAGTTTCATCCTAGGGTAAACCTAATGCCTATGTCCATAAGTCTCCTTGGAGGCAATGATCCAAGTGCCTACTACGCCGTATCATGGGTCACTGCATACCACCAAGTGTCTCTAGACTCCTCATCATGCCATTGTATGCTGCAACCTTCCCCTATACACGACCGGATACCGGCAGTTACAAATATACATCCTATACCATAAAGTATCCGACATGGGCCAAAATATCCACTACTCTACTAGTAAACCCCTCATAAGGTGAGCTACATCTACCCATTTTCTCTAAAGGATCAGAGCGGCCTGACTCCTCACATGGAAATGATAATGAAATCACTTCTCCTATCCTTCATAGCTTAAGTGTACCATATAACGATGAGATAACCGTCTCTACATACTGCCTATTCTGGTGGCCTGTCGATGCCACCTCCTCCGACCACCTCCTACCAAAGTAGGTTAATCACCCTATGAATCCACACACAGTCGATATACTGAGATAGCTCCTAAAAAGGGTGTACCCTCCTGTCAAACCATCCTGTCACTAGGGATGGCCAGGGCTCTGATATAGATCTCACAATGTGTGTGTGCCCAAACATCAAACCCATCACACAACAACTACCATCACCTACTGACTCTATCATGTGATGGAAAATCCCACATGGATCTCAATAGTAGTATGGCCCTCGTGTCCCTCTGTAAATCCATGGACTTTGTTGAAATGTGGCCATGGATGCATCCAACTGCCTACCCTGCTCCATGGGGTACCAGTTTAGTACCTCTCGCCATCCAAACTCGAGAATGAATCAAATGCAGGAATCCCCGTACATAGAATAATCCCTCCATCCTGCAAATGTTGCACCCTGTTTATGTATGCTAGAAGGGGGGTGCTCTAACACTACAATGTGCCCTCTAACTACACCATTAGGGAATCCAACCGTTCCCCAGTGTGGGCCAAATTTTCCGCTTACTTGGTACAAACCAATATCATGCCTTCCAGCTCCTCATTCTATCGAAGGATAGCCTCTCGCAATGATGGGGCCTTCTCCTTCAAAGTGAGAAGGTTGGCCTGAAACTGATGGCATTATTGTGTGCGACCATCTCCCAATACTACAGTATCTACTACTACCTCATCAAGGATGGATATATCTCCTAGCACCCCACCCATCTGTTGCGTGCTTCTCTCTTGGTTATCCCCTATGTCTAGAAAACTTTGCCTCTCTCAATCCAATGCGTAGGGGTGTGCTGATAACATTGTAGATCTTGTCAGCGCACCTATGAAGCAAACTATGATGGAATCCAAACATGTGGTCTCTATGTTTCCCCTCATCAATGGGTAGCCAAAATGATGGCTACACATGCTCCTCCATCATGGGTTCGACATGAGCCTCCTCCAATGTTGGAACAAGGTCTCCTACAAGAGCTGCGAAACTAGTCCTTTTTGTATATTTTTTATTATATTTAGTCTAATGCAGGGGTTTTGGGGTGGGTCAAAGCCCCTAATGCATTGTAAGTGGGTCAAGGGTAGACCAAGAGTCCGCAAATCACGGTTTGCGTACCATTGGATGCGTAGGCTAAAATAGTATAAGTAGTTGAACCTTTTTGAGTTGTAAGATAGAATTGGACTAATATGGGTGAAAATTGCGAATTAAAAAATCTGTTTGGGTTTTTGGGAAAGGAATCATGTTGGCTGTGTGCGCGGAGATCCTCAATCCTGCTGTGTGCGGGCCCTGCTGCTGTGTGCGTAGGTTGGGTTTTTGGTATTGTAAAAGGATTGTAAGAATTAATGAATGTGGAAGGCTGTTGAAATATCTGAATATATTGGCTCTGTGATATCTGCTTATGTGTGCTCTGTGTCATTGATTTAAGCTACGAAAATACTTGTGTTACTCATTTATACTGAGATCTAGATCTATTATGGTATGCATGATTCTATATTGAGCTTCGCAAGTAACTGTGCTAAGTGATTATGCTACATCGACCATTGATCTAAATCTGTTTATTAGACTTGATGCAAGAATAGCTGCGATCGTTGCCTTATTTCCTATATCTATTATTCATTGCGATTATACAAGATATTTTGCACGTGGATGCGGAGGAACTGATACATCTGGGTTCTGAGATATGTGATCTGATACTTGTGAATTCGAACGCAGCTCTGCCTGACTTACCTACCCTCTCCCAGGGTGTGGAAACCTGGTTCTAGCACCCTCCCATACTACTTCAGGTGAGACTTTGGCCTGTGCAAGCAGGCCGCCGCTGAAAGGGCCAGTAGTATAAGGGTTTGTTGGCAAACCTTAACCTCCAAACCTAGGTCAGGACCCCCCCGAGCCAACAAATGGTTCCGTTGCCGGGACCTGAAGAATTTTGAGAGAGGGATTAGGTAATGCCAAGCTCGTACTGGAAACCTGAAAGAAAAGAAATTGATGAATGGTTCGAACAGCAAGTTCAGGAATTTGCAGTGAAAGAAAATCACAGTAATAGGTTGACCACTGAAGAGTGGAAAAATAGGTATATTTTCACAGAGATCTACGAGATATTTTTCGTAACCATTGCGATAAAGCTCCAGAAGTGGCTCGAAAGGTTGGTCAAATTTCAGAAGTGTTGGAAGGATGAGCGGGTCACACAGTGGACCCCAGAATTTATCCAGTGGTAAGAAAAGGCTGATAACACCATAACGCGCACCGTAGACCACTGGGTGGACAACGTGCTAGGAGGATTCATGATGGAATTTTCCATCAATCAATTTGTCTCCTACTCTGAAACAGAGTGAAGATTCTTCAAAGGATTTAGGGGTAAGTTTCTAAAGACTATACCATTGCTGATTAAGATATTACTGTGAGGAAAAAGTATTTTGTGTAGCCACACCAAGTGAATGGTCGCTGATATGTACGGGAGTACGACGTGAAGTTGCAAATACTATCGGACCAACCTAGAAGGAGGTAGATATATCTACAGCTAGGTAAGAGAATCAATTGCATAGAGTCCTCCAACCACACCACTTCAAACCAGTGTAGGGGTAAGAATTCACCTACACCTCCACCACCAAAAGACGACATGGTTGCGCACATGAAATTTCCTACCTTTAATGGTGTGGGAGATGAGGACATGGAGTACTTCTGGTTTGTCATAGAATCAGTATGGACTGCAAAGAATGTAGCTAGTGACGCGGTGAAGAGGGCACAACTGTCCCTTGCCTTCGAAGGAAGAGCTTTGGATTGGTACATGGGATACATCGGATAGTATGCAAACTCAACCATTGAAGAGATCAAGAATGCCTTAAAACAACAATTCAAGAAGCCTAAGTCCTATTCTCAAATTGTGGTCGATCTAAAGGATTTCAAGCAAGGGCCTTCTAAATCAGTATGGGACGTCGATAAATGGCTGAAGAAGGTTATCAGGAAAGGAGGATTTCAGTACGACGATAGACAACACACGAAGTGGTTCATTGCTATGTTGTTGCCTCACCTGCGCATACCTATGGGTCACCAAAATTTAGAATCTCCAAAAAAAGCCCTGGAGATCGTTATGAAGTTAGAAGCTGTGTCCAGAGATGATACCCAGATAGGTGTCCAATAGATCCAAGGAAAACTAGAGGCAATGCACATGGAGATCTAGAACCTGTGAAAGGAGCGAGGTGCAGAGGCTAGCCCAGAAAGATGGTGCATACGTTGCAGGACGAATGGTCACACCAAGGATTACTACCCGTTGTTAACAAGCTACATGCAGGCCAAGGGACCTAGTCCGTTGCGCCCTAGGGAAGTGGTAGGACCAAGTGGGCCAGCACTATGGTGCGATGATTGCCACGTTGTAGGGCTGCATGACACAAACCACTATCCCCGCCTTGCTACATACATCCCAGAACGTATGATTTGATGATCAAACTGAGGAATCTCTATAGGGTGCAGTCGGATCCATCCTCACCCAGATCCCTCTTGAGCGTAGGGGGTTCCCTAGAAAGGGGCAGGGGGGGCGGAAGAGGTGGAAGTGCAGGTTGGGGACGAGGGAAACTTATATGTTATAACTATGGAGAGGTAGGGAATTTTTCCAGGGATTGTCCAAACCCTACAAGATAGACCTACCGGTATTGCAGCCTTTTGGACCATGCGATTGAAGATTGTCTAGTCTTGATAGCGAAGATGCAGGAAAAGCAGCTGACACCTATGCAAAATGTGCAGAGGGTTAAGGCCTAACTACGAGACAAATATCCGAGTGTGAATGTCGTAACACGCAGTGGGATGGCCACTAGGGGGCTTGGGGAGAAAATTGCAACCAAGCCTTTGATCCAGCCAGTAGTTAGCAAACAGAAAGAGTTGGATCTAAAAGAGGAGAAAGAAACAATTATCGAAGCTCACAAGTACTTTGCCGAGGCAAAGGCATCTACTTCGCAGCCGCCTGAGGACCTCAAGGCAGATGAGGAGATCAAACCCTTTTTACAAGCATGTATGAAGCTGCTACGCAACCCGAGGGCTGTGGAAAATCTTCAGGAATTGATAAATAGCTACGCAACACGACCTATCCTCCCTCTGAAAGTCAATGATGTACATAAACTCTATAGGTATAAGAAATGCACAAGAAGGGAGATGTTGTTGACTGCGCAGATCGATGATTACGAGATGGATCAGGTTATTTTGGAGTTAGGGTTGGATGTGAATGTATTACCTAAATAGACTTGGAAATGAATGGGGGAACCTAAGTTGGAATGGTCCACTATCCAGTTGCATATGGCCAATCATCAGAAGATCATTCCATTGGGAAGACTACCAAATATTGTGGTGGATATCGCAGGAGTTAAGGTCTGGTATGAATTTGAAGTAATTTAGATTGTTGAAGATGCAGACCCCTACCTTGTGCTCCTAGGCTTGGATTGGGTCATCGATATGGGAGGTATCATTAACCTAAAGAAGAGAAGCATGGTATTCGATAATAACGGTACAAGGGTAATAGTACCATTAGATCCGGCGGAGGGTGAACGATACACAAAACCAGTGCATGACGAAGAGGATGTATATCACATCTATAAGTTGACTGCGCGAGATGAAAATTGGATCAACCCCATAGAGGAGGGGGTACTCTGCTGGGAAAAGGACAGCACTAGTACATTTGGCGGAAATTCTGACACTTGTTTCCGACACTTTTGACCAAATGTCGGAAATTTCCCCAAAATTTTTCAATCCCGCCCGAAACCGTCACTATACCGATATCTAGAGAAAAGTGTTGCAATAATGACACTTAGAAAAAGTATCGCAATTGCGACGTTTGGAGGAAGACGTCAAAATTGTGACAATATGCCCCAAATTGTTTCTATTGCGAAGACTGCCTCCAAACGTCGCAATTGTGACACAATGTCTAAGTGTCGCAATTGCGACGTTTGGAGGCAGCTGTCGCAATAGAGACACTTAGTTTGTGACACAATGTCTAAGTGTCGCAATTGCGACGTTTGGAGGCAGTCGTCGCAATAGCGACGCTCTGGCTATTGTCGATATAACGACACTTATATGCAATAAACGACAGTTATATGCCTTTGAAAAAATGGTCGGCTTACAGAGCAGCGCGAGGAGTAGTTAATGGAGGCACCTGTGCGATTGCGCATAATTTGGAGAGAAAATAGTAATAATGAGAGAGGATCCTTTAATTGCGTTTTTGATTTGTGAAGGTATGGATTGTCTAGCCTGCAATTCTATGTTGTTGAGAAAGACTCACAATCCTCTGGAAACAAGACTGTTGTGAAGATGCCTGGCGAAGAAACGAACATCGGGTTCACGACTGTTGTGAAGATGCCTGGCGAAGAAACGAACATCGGGTTCACGACTGTTGATGAACACATCATAGTCCAGCGAAGAAGGCACCAAGGAGGGTATTCTCAGTGAATGAGGGATGTTGAAATATTAATTTCAACTACCCTGTCCTCTGGCCACTTTCTAAATCTATTTGAATTGCTCTGTCAAACAACTGCTTTCTAAAACTGATGAACAGTCAATTTTGGTTTTGAAATCACAGTCCCTGCACACTTAAAAACAAAGCGATGTATTGTTTTGGAAACAAATAAATTTAATAGTAAACGTGAGAGATTTTAATTCAGAAGAACGTGGTCCCACAGACCACAGAACAAATCAGCCATCCACGTGGAAGCAGGCGATTCGATTGTGTTGTTTTTTGGCCCGCCTGCATTGTGGAATTCCGGACCCGAAACATTATAGGGCAGAATTAATTTGATTTTCACGTCACAGTTTTCCTTCGTACGCAAAGCCAAAAAACGGACCCAAATTTTTATATGGCGTATTCTATGAAGTTTTCGCGTCACAAATTAGGGTGACATCAGCAAGCTATTTTGGAATGCGAATTTGTGATTGAAATCGGGTTTATTTTTTTTGAAGTCTGGACATATGATATAGTTTTATTAATATTTTGTTATAAGTTTTTTTTCACCGCTCGATAGTTATTTAAACCATTGGCTCATATATAACATATGCGCAAATATTTCACTTTGGGCATTTGTAATGTGGGCCCCGAATACTTTAAATAGGTACATATACATTAGACAGTTTAAAATTTTTGAGGATTGCACCCCCGGTGCAATTGTTTGTTTATAAGATTATATGATACATGTGAGATAAAGGTTTATTATTTATCATATATAAATAAATTTTATCAATATTGTACATTTACACTTTTATGAGGTGATGTTATAAGTAAATTCATAAATATCTCTTTTTAATCCCCATTTTACTCCATGAATATGTTTGGAAATGAAATTTCAATAGATTAATTTTCTCCTAACCTATGTATCATCAATATTGTACATTTACATTCTTAATTATGAGGTGATGTTATAGGTAAATCCATGAATATCTCCTTTTAATCTTCATTTTACTCCATGAATATGTTTGGAAATGAGATTTCAATAGATTAATTTTCTTGCTATTATATGTTTTACGAAGATATGGTAAGGAATTCTCTCTTGTTCTTCTTAGAAATAATTATATATAATTTTTTTTTTTTCAAAATAGATTAAAAAATTATATGAGAAAAATTATTAATTCATCAATATGTGTGTGTGTGTGTGTTGTGAGGAATAATTTCATAGTTCAACTTAATGGTTCATTATATAATCATGTGATCATCACCAATGATATATCTTAAAAAGAAACTGAAA